>KZ807741.1:309203-358744 GCA_000696205.2 Oncopeltus fasciatus | reverse complement strand
GCCCTGATGATGGCTTACTAGCTAAGCCGAAACGTTGGCATAAATAAAAATATTACTCCAAATTGTGGTGTATATTTTTTTCTTCCTGGCCGAAACCCCGACCATTCTCACACGGTACACCTAAAAGGTTTAAAAAACAGGGGAAATCTGCTTGGTTTTCGCAGCTCCTGCGTTATGGTCTTTCCCGACTAAATGTAGACTAAAACATTACTTCGATAATCGCTCAAACAACCTTTTTACGTTTAATTTGTTGGAAGTACAAAATAAATTTCAATTTTTACAACTTTTTCATTTTTTAATGCTGATCAATTTAGCTAAGGTTTCATTCTAAAAGCTGAAGCCCAATTATCTTTTGTGCATTTTTATATATGGTTACTGTTATTTAACAGTAATTGTGTTTTAACCAATAAATAACTATAATAATATTATAATTACAAATCAATCATACATAACGTAACGAATGGACTTTAAAACAGCTGGGCCGATTTTGATGAAATTTTCAGGGAATCCTCAGAATATTCAGGCGGGTGACACTGTGAAGTCTGAGTTTTTATTTTCGGTCTGCAGGCTGAGGGGCAAGGCAAAATCCAATTTGCCTTAAATACAAGTGTTTCTTTTTTGATTGAGCCCATATCTACACCATATGTAAATTATTCGGACGTAAATTTCCTTAAAAGCTCTATTTAAATCGTGTGATAATACAACACTTATGTTTGCTTAGGGCCAGCAACGCCCTAATTTTTTTGTTGGCGAAACGAAGTTTGCCAGGTCCGCTAGTATTTGTATACAGACGGCATTGTTGGAATTGATAATGCTGCAGAGTTCAGGATAACAGATCTACGTGTACTTCGCTTACGTCAGAGCTGTTTCGATTTCCCTCCTAATGAGCCCGTCAAATTAGGGCTTCCAGAGGCGCGCTCTGAACTTGAGGTTATATAAGTGCAGTTACGCTTACCCGAACATTACACAGGCCGGAGCAACAGCGATGTAATAATCAAACATTAGCACAACTACTCGAGAGCCACCCACAGCAGTAGTTAGCTACTGTTCTTAGTGAATACGATGTCAAAAATGAGATGAAAATGTAGGAGTGGTATGTGGGAGGGGGGGGGGGGGATCACTCACGCAGGAGTGATGTCAAATGAAGGAAGACGACACATGTTTCATTAAAGATGGCCGAAGGCACATGACGAACTTCATCTTCCGAGCTGGAGAAGACACTAAAGAGTAAAATGTAAGAAGAAGAAATTCTAGCTTTGCTGGATATCGATTACGAAGGAAAAACGGGAGAAACCTCTCAGCCACTGTACTTAAAAAGCGTAAAAATCATATAAAACGTCAAATGCGTAATAAAATAACATTTTACACTATTATGTAAAATTAAATAACAACGAAGATAATATAAATTTTGGTCTTTATCTAAACCAAAAATCTACCTCATGCGATTCCAAAAAAAAAAAAAAAAAAAAAAATTATTTCAAGGATTTGAACTGAAGAGCCTAAATAATAAATTTAGCGCCTATATATAACAATACAAAGAGACCTTGGAAACATTCAAAATATTCTACCTAATATATATATAACTTGGGAGAGCCCATAATGAGAGGGCCAGACCCGTACTTCAAGGTGGCCACCTGCTTCCAGATAACACCTCTCCACATGTAAGAAGAAATCCTATTCTCTAAGAAAATCCAGGAGAGCCTAGAAGGTTCTATACATTAACAGCCCTAAAGATAGTGTCAGATCACGTGTCGCTAAGTGTCGGGCTGGTAGCGGTCCTTGCAGTGCCAGTGTCAGTGCAGTGATAAGTGACATCACTCGTGATCTGAGACTAACTTTAGGGCTGTTAATGAGCAGGTTTTATAACTGTATAGAACCTTCTAGGCTCTCCCGGATTTTCTTAAGGAATAAGATTTCTTCTTATATATGGAGAGGTGTTATCTGGAAGCAGGTGGCCACCTTGAAGTACGGGTCTGGCCCTCACATTATGCGCTCTCCCAAGTTCTCACAAATCCTCAACAATATATTTAAAGGATTATTTGTGTAGCTTCTCCAATGTAGGATCGGTGAAGATTGAAATTTTTCATAGCTCAAAAAAAAAAAAAAAATGTTATCGCCATCCATTTCTTACTTCACTTTGGATAAATCGTGATTCTACTTCAAAAAACAATCGTGATCTTTATTTTCGGGTTAAAAATTGTGTATGTACGTATAAGGGTTAACAAATAATTGAGTCGAAAAATCAAACGACCAAAAGTAATAACTATTACATACAAGAAATGCAAAGGGAGCCAGAAAAAAAATCTTACTATCTCAGCCGGGAATCGAATCCTGGTCTCCTACTTTCCAGGTATGATGACCTGTACACCACCTAGCTAGGAGACCCAGGTTCGATTCTCGGCTAAGGTAGTAAGATTTTTTTCTGGCTTCCTTTGCATTTATTGTAAAAAATATAACGTGGCATTACATACAGCAATTAATTTCACTACTAAAAAAAAATTTTTGGTGGAGATGAAGTAATCTTAGATAATTGGGTTTTGGTTCAAATATAATATTAACTTCTCTAACCGTATGTTTCTACGGACATCAGCATCGCCATCTGGTAATGTTATCCTTTTGTACATTCTACATAGCGATCTAAGTAGATTAAAAGGAATGCAATAGGGATTTTAAGGGTAAAAGGCAATCTTATCTTTCTGCAAATTCATCTTGATGGATATTCACTGTTTCAAGAAACATTCCTCCTTCCATGTCCAGTCTAGGATGTAAGTGTAACTCATCTTGCTGCACTCCCAACTTACTGATTTTTTTGTAAATACCAGAAGAAGAAACAAAGAGTGTGGGGGGGGGGGGGAGAGAGAGAGGAGGAAATAGAACTTATTTCTTCCAATTCTGAGTGCAGCAGATTTTAGCTTTTCCCAAAAGCACCCCTAAAAACCTCTCGTTCTGGACTTAAACGTTGGAGACTCTTGAGCCGATGGCGGGGGGCAATTGCACGTAGGACAGCGGGCGAGTTTCTCCGCGGGGTCTGCACGCGACGGCCTTCCCCATTGTCGGGGACGACTTCCTGTTCCAGGTTTCCCCGCGGAAACCGACCTGGCTAATGAACAACTCGACGTTCCGACGGGGCTCGCTGCACCTATGTAGCTCCTGACTGCAGCGTGAAGTCCTGGACACCGCCTCTACTCCCGTACATGTGACACGGCCATTAACATAGCTCTGCCTGCATAAAGACTTCATACTCCACGAGTGGAACGACTCCAGCATTAACTAGAGTTTGCCGCATTTTTATACAAAATGACAAAGCGTAAAAACTCTTCCAGGCATTATATTTGGATTATTTGATTATTATTAAACTTGTTTGTTAACGGTTTTTTCCTTGTATTTTTATTATTATTTTATGAAAAGAGTAAATAAACATAAATAACCTCCACTGTTTGTGGACAAAGAACTATCACACTTTAGGATTAGGATTAGGATCAGGTTATAGGGCGATCAACCTCATGGTTATTACGCCCTGACTGTTGGGGTTTATCTAGGGTTAAATCTGTTATCCATTCTTTTAATTTTTTTTTCGTTTTTTAGTGCTTGTTTACATTACGTTATATAGTACTTGGTGTGCAATAAGTTATATTCGAACACACAGACATTCACAAATGTAGATACAAAACCATTTTAAATGCAGAAATATAAATTATGAAACTTGAAAAGTAAATTAACAATTAAAATTGAAACAATAGATAAACATTTTTAATATAGCAACAAGATAATACAATTAGATTTATATAGTGAATACAAATCACACTTTATTTTGGACCAAAACATACATTTTTTACACAAAATACAAAAATGAAAGTAACAAAGTTGAAAGAAAAAAAAAACTAGAATAAAATATCTTGGTACAGGCGAGGTCGCAGCCTTTGCTGGACCTAAGTCCCAATGTTCAAAAGGAGAGTTTGTTGACCTTAGATATTATTCTAAGATGATTTTAGTTGGGGTTCGGTCGAGGTAGATAAAAAAAAAACACAAATTAAAAAATGTATTTTTTTAATAAAGGATTATCTGCCAACGTTTCGGCTTACATTGTAAGCCATCTTCAGGGCTATCATGAAGATGAGAGAGGACAATAGTTTAGTCATGCAAATGTGAACTTAGGGACAGGACGTCCTCTCTCATCTTCATGATAGCCCTGAAGATGGCTTACAATGTAAGCCGAAACGTTGGCAGATAATATTTTAATAAGATACACTCTTTTTTTAAATTTGTATTTTTTTGGATCTACCTCGACCGAACCCCAACTAAAATCATCTTACAAAGTCCTAATGTTGTAGGTGGCTGCAGCGAGAGTCGTTGGTGATGCCTGTGAGTTAACTCTTCTATATGATATCCAAATGTATCAACTCCCAGTTCCTTGTGTAGTTGTTGGTTCCTGATGAACCAAGGGGTCGTTGACAGACATTCGGGGGACTCGGTTTTGAAATGTCTGAATTTTGTTAATGTGTGCGCTACTGGTGCCGTACCTTGTGCAAAAGGAAACAACTTGCATCTGCTCTTTACTTGTATTAAGAGAATTTGTGCCTTCTATTAGATGTTGTTACAAGTCACCTATAAGCATTCTTTGAGAAACCATTGATAAATTCGCATCTTTACGAATTAACCACCCCTAGTTAATATATCCCCATCTTCAAGTGGATATACTTCTCCCATCACAATTTTTATTAAAGGTGTTAGCGCCTCTCTTTACAAACATTCATGATTCTGCAGTAGAATAATATACATTACAGCAGATTTCACCTATGGAAAACTATTCACTTGACTCTACAATGGAATGGTTTCTTCGGCTCTTCACCGAGACTAATTAGGAGAGGGTAAAAATGTAATCGCTGTCAGGAAAACAATGCAATATTACATGGGAGCGTGGCATGACATGATCAACAGCCCTGAAAAAGATTTGTATTCCTAGCCGAAACTTTGCCAAAAATAAATTATTGCTAATTTTTTTGAAACAAGCCTTTTTTATCTTAAATCCTTTCTGAGCGAACCCCAACTATTCATGTACTTACTAAAAATATAATAATTACGTATTCTCTGTACGTGTTATAAATCTTTCGATGAGTTCCTTAATTACCCATGACACTTCTGGGAAAGACCAAAATTTAAATTTTGGGTCTGGATTATGTACTAAAAAAGTTTTGAATTTAATTGTTGTTTTTCGTAGTAAATTAAGGAATCAACTAAAAATTCTTATTCTAAGGAAGATATCTTAGAATTAACCTACAACTATTAAGTTGGCCTCCATTTTTTTTCTCTCTTTTTTTAATGTAAACTAAATTTATCAGAATTTTACCATCATTTTGCAAACGGTTAGTAGGATATGTTTTGTTTGAATCAGATGAGAGGGAGGGGTAGAGAGAGGAAGACCAAATATCTTCCTCATTGCAACTGTAAAAAATATTTATATGAATCATCCTTAGGAGTAAAACAGAATTTTTTATATTAAAACAACTCTAAAAAAGATGTAATTAGTAAAGAGAATTGTTAAAAGAGGTTTAAGGTAGCGGTACTAACCACCTTTCTCCCACATTACCTGTACAGAATGTTTCTAATAAAAATATTTAAATAAATAAATCAAATTAATTCCAGATCAACTAGTAATGGATTAACTTAAGGCAACTGAATAAAGAAGGGATAAAATAAGTATTGGAAAACTTGTGTAAGTAGATCGAAAGCATTTTGGATCCAACGAGGAGTAGGACAAAATAGGGATCGACTTATTTAAAACAGTGAAATCGATGAATCTACTAAAAAATGTATAGAGTCGAGCGGTCCAAGGGCCAGTAGGACTATAGAAGCTGTTTCTCAGGCAAGGCAATTCTCACTACATCCCAACAAATCTGTGAAAGAAGAGAAGCCATGAGAGGACTAGAGAATATGTATATTTTGCCATATTCAAGAGGCCTGATAGACAACAAACTGCGAGAATGGAATAAATGAAAAGTTAGCTAAGGACCAGTTGAAAGCTGATTATTCTACCCAAAGTCCTCGGCTCCATGACTCCTCCTGCAGGTCGGTCTTCTTTGGTCAATATATACGTGTCTTCAACAAAGAATGGAGAAGCCAAGAGAGTCATAGTGTGGGCTTCACTTTGCTTTGAACGCCTCCTGTTGTAAGGTTCTGACTGCGTCGGAAAGGGATGCAATAACTTTGAAGTTCTTCGCCCAGAAAAATAGCAAACCTAATCTATCTCGTTTGAAAGGCCGTGGTTCGCTCTTTGTGGCTAATGACATAAGCATTTACTTACTGGAGAATATCTACAGAATAAATACTGGTCATTGACTGCCAGAGGCATCCGAATCAACCAATGAACTACTGTTCCCCACTACATTTCCAATGTTTTTGACAGGTTTAGTCATTTTTCGACATTCCCAATAACAACGTATTTGAGTGTATGTAATCATTGGTGGGACATCCCTTTTCTAGTCTCGCTTTTCCTCATCGATGAACAGAAGGTTTAAGACGCGAGAGTATGAAGTGGAGCTTGAAGATCAATTTTGATAAGACTGACAAAATGGCAGTGTAATATAAGCACCTTCTAGCAATTACAAGATGAGAAGGTCCAAGAGTTTGGGGTTTGGGTCCTTTCTTATGGAGGATCGTTCATGTCATCAGGAATAATTGAGTGGATATTCAGACATCCAATGTTATGGTAGGACTACGACTGTGCACCTAGGAGAATAGGATGTGGCTGTCAGGTAATCTCTTTCGTAAAGCCTGACTCTTGGGATGTTGATAAGACTCGATCTGGACTAAAGCGGGAAGATTCAGGACTTTATGTGAAAGTTAACTCTTTACGGCGGGTAATAGGAATTATAAAAGGAATCCATGATCTTAAGTAATATACCAATAGTTTTTCACTCTAGTTGAGGAAGCACATCTGAAAAAACTACAACCAACGTTTATTTCATGTAATAACTCCGCAAATAATATAGTTAGTTTAAAACTACAAAGAAAACAACTATTTGCTGCGTTTCTTTGGGGAAGAGGAGAGAGTTGAAAGGTCATATCAATAACTGCTACGTAGTGTTCATGCAATACAGCAAGCCTTTGACGTGTTCTGCATAGAATGGCATTTGAATAAACATTAAGCCAATATCACCTTTCAGTTGAGGCTCTGATGGGTCCCCCTAGCCTTGCATTTCATCCAGATGTTCTGCCTAGCTTGTTTCTGTAATAAGTTGCCTATTACCTGCTATTATTCTGCTAATACCACTCCTTACAATGACGTGTCTACAGGCATGCATACCCTAGGGGTTATCGTGGATAAATTCGAAAAGTCTTTTGACCCCAACAATGTAAGTCCAGTTTAGTATCGGAATATTATTGCTTTTCCCGGTTCCCGACACGTGAAAGAAATCCGTTCTCTAAGAAGCTAAATAAACTAAGAATATTTCCCATATTAAATGTGTACATAGGAAAGGTTATGTAATGAGGAAACGAGATCTCTAAGACTCTTGATGGAATACTAAGTTTTCTCTAATATTTTTCAATAAATTTTAATTTTAGCACTAAAATTAACAAATATATTGATAATTATCCGATTCACTCTGCCTGCAAATTACCCCCACTCCCCAATCCAACTTAGACTCATCCGATTTCAGTCAAAAATAATTCATTGAACGGTATAAAGTAGAAAACTAATTAATGAATTTTATTTCTATTTAAAAAAAAAGTAGAAGTTCCGCCCAACCCCATAAGCTACATTCTTAAACTTCTTCCATAATATGAGTATTATTAGAAATGTTTTAGAACATATATTCATTCTAAATAATCTAAAGGGTTATTATTATTTCTACCACCAATGAATATAGAACTCTCATACCTTATATTCTCCGTCTTCATTGGTTTCTGTACACCATCTCCCGTTGGCGAGCGCTTTCGGACATTGTCCATCTTCTGGCCGAATACATACGTTTACTGTCGCGGTCCGTATTCAACTGTCATTATTCATATATTATATTATTCCACTTCCATATGCTACAATAGAATCCCTGTTTCATCAATCAATAAATTTTATAATCTAAAATGTGCTTTTCACCTAATTTCCTCTTAATTGAGAGGTTTTCCAATTTCACAAAAGCTCTCCTTTCGCCGTAATGAAAAATATATGTGAATTTTTTTTTACATTTCTTTATATGATTATATTCTCTCAATTTTCTAAAGTACGTTTCACATACTCACATATTTTTCTGTTTTCACTCCTTACGAAATTATAATTTTTTTAACTGCCTAGAAGATGGCTTAAAATGTAAGCCGAAATGTTGGTCGATACTAAAATATGCACATTTTAATTGAAAATAGTGGGTTTTTCTTAATCAAATTTTGGACTAAACCCCAATTACATCTTAAATCGTTGTAGAATATAAATTTTATAAAATTATACATAACTGCCATACCTCCTGATATACCATCTATACATTCTGTTGTATATCTTTATGAATAATACTTTCACAAGATACTTGCCTTCCATGCATATACTTCCCAATACATTTTCTATTCCTTCAATGACTGTGTGTTTTGGAGTGTGTAATGAATAAAATTTTGAAGGGATTTTGGTTAGAGCAAAATAAATTTTATAATGGCAACAATCATTTATATCTTGTTATATTAATATATTATAATAAGAAATGAATGATTTTTTCCTCCCTATTGCGGAGGTTGGAAAGACAATTCTTTTAGTTTAGGCTAATTCAGTCGGTTGAAAAAAAAATTTTTAATTTAAAGAAAAGCAATAATAATTTGTTTTTTAAAAAGTAATGTTTCCTATAAGAATTATATTAATAAATACAAAATATGAACATTTACAGCTTTGTACGTTCAGATGATACTGAAATGCGCATTCAAATATACCATATCTCAACAAACGCAGGAATGTTCATAAATATTTGACTTGAAAAATAAGAGATCTACTGATTAAAAATATGAGACTGAATTCTACAACAAAGTGTAAAATCTTCCGCAATTAGACTATACAATGAACTACCTCTGAAATGGAAAAGAACCCCACAAAATTTAGAAAAAAATAATTATTTATGAGAAAACCTCTTTATATCCTCTCACAGTTAAGTAAATAATCTAAAGGGTTATTATCACTACCAATGAATACAGAACTATCATATCTTCTATTAGATGGTTTGCAGAAACCAATGAAGACGGATAATAGAAGGTATGATAGTTCTCACAGTTAACTTCAAAAGAATCTGAGTATACGTAAATTATATGGAAGACTGTACATCTAATTCATACTTTATACATATATATGTTCTTTGATATACTTATTTAATTATGCTATGTATTAATTATACTAGGAATATATTCATTCTAAATGCAGTCTTGCATCCACAGACTTTAAGATAAAGTAGTTTATTTTACTGTATTTTATTTTATTTTATTTTAGTACTGTACTTTAGTTTCTTTCTGCAAACCGTTTGACGAAACTGGTGATGGTTTGGGGAAAGATTAAATAAAGACCAAAATTTGATGTCGTTAATAATAATTCATCTTAACATATTGTTTTATTATGTTTTTTTTTATATTCTATAGTATAAGACACTGAATTAAGAATATATTTAAGAGTGCAGGACGAGGGTTGAGTGCTTCATAGTCATCACTAAGATTCACTGTAACTTCGGTTCCTAAGATAAAATTAGACATTTACTATTTTCTATGTCCATATTTAATGAAAAAAGTGAAGTCTTCTTAGTTTGCTGCGTTAATTATTGCCTGTATAAAAAAATAGAAGGTAAATTTTTTTTTTACAGTCATGCAACTCTTCTTCAAGGCAATTTTCTCGCCCACAACTTACCTTAGTAAGGGAGGAAAGTCACCCACCCCCCAGTTATTATTTGCTAAAAACAATGTACGGGAGAAGTAAGGGGATCGCTCGTTCCTCAAAGATATATTCTTAAATATATTCTTTAAGATGGATTCGTAAAACTATTATAGGATAATATTATCAAGTTATTTTAGTAACTATAAATAATGTTGGAAAAGTGCTTTTTACACCTGTTACATTCTATAAATCATTTCATGATTCATAGCAGTAAAAAAGGTACGTTTCCATCACTTTATTAACTGTCGATTTATTTATTTAAATAGTGAACCGCACTATTTTCAATTAAAATGAAAAAATATATTTAATATACTGAGAATTTTCCCATGTATAAACCAATAGGGGGAAAAAAAGAAGAATTATCGTCAATATTCTATTTATTATTAGTGTTTAGATACAATTTTGTAGAATATAATAGATATAAAATGTAATTTTCAAATACCTATGTTGTATAACATTATTATGAAAAACGCATATAAAAAAGTTTTTTTTAAATTTAAGAATGTAACTTGAAGGACTGAGGGGCCTCACCGTTTATCTCTTTTGGTCGGTCTAGAGCCAGCTCTGTTGCTCCTAATTTACTTGAATTACTTGGAAATTAGTAGTGTACTTTTGTTACTCAATGCCCATATTAATGTAGCATGGAAAATGTGCACAGTTCACAAAACTATGATGTGATGGACTGTACTCCCAAAGAGATATACCTAGAGCCAACCGCATTGGTATCATGTCACAGCTTTTGAAGAATTTAACGGATCTTCACCAATCCTACATTGTAGAAGCTCAAAATGAGGTCCTCTAAAATTTATGAGCATAAATAAAATGGTTTCATTATGATTTTAGTCATAAAAACTTTATAGGACATAATAGATGTAAAATGTAATTTAAGAAATTTAAGAAGAATTTAAGATAATCTATAATGGCTGAGCGCTTCCCTCACTGTTTCTTCCCCCAATTGGTCATACCTTCTACTCTCTTGTTCCTCTACCGCTGGTAAATTACATTTACATATATACTCTTAAAAATGTATTGGACATTGTAGCTCTGCATAGATTACGCAGCTCCTGTGTGTCGGTCGTTTTACATAAATTATTGGAAGGAAAGAATGCAAGCAAATACTAAAACTCCTAAAAAAAAATCAGGAAATTCATCAAGCAATAGTTATACACCGCTAACGTTATATTTTCATTTTTTTTTTTTTAATTATTGTTTAAGATTATAACATGACATTGTAATCTTATGAATGATGATTTTTTGTATTAAAAATCTTTTGTGAAGGTTGTATGTGTCCTTGGGGAGCATCTTAATCCCATCAAAGTCGTTAAAATCCATTTTCTGCCTGAGCTGGAGGATATCTATAATTAAAACGTAAGGTGGTATCGTCATTAGCATGATACCATCATCCTCTGATCCTTCGGGGATGTCGGAGGCCTATTACTGCTGTAGAAGCAGGCTTGAGATGCATACTCAAGTTTAGAGGCGAGGAGAATTGGCTCCGACCAAGGGCTGTTGTGAAAACACATGTTTTTCGAGAGGGAAAAGCAAGGTTTGCTACAATTTATGTCGTGTAGAGATGTCTATGTAAGGAGAGTACGATTTCGTCATATCGTATTCCATACAGTCAGTGCTCGGGTATCTACAGAATATCTGAAAAATCTCCCGCCAAAATTAACTGACGTCCTAGTCCACTTGAGAATGTTCAATAACATTAAAATGAATTACGTCACGCAGCTGCTGTATATACTAAGCACATTTCTCACATAATAGATGCACATAGATAAGTACGACATTCCATTTTTACAAGCTGAAGAGCCACATATATTATAGTGGTATATATTTAAAATTTCAATACTCATTTTCATTTGAACGAAAAAGTATGAGAAACATTTTAACATCTCATAAACTCCCTACAGCGAACCTGATCCATGGATGACGTATGTGGGAATTTTAATTAATTTCTAATTGACATATCCAGGGAGCTTATTTCACCCTATCACGTGACGTCACAACGCATCACTGTGATACACATACTTCCAGTTAATCTAATTCTTTACTTTTCCTAGTGTGTAAAATCACAAAATAATGTTAGCTTTTACACAATAAAGAGACTGGTTCTGGATTTATTTTTCTGGGACGTATACGTTAAAAAATTAAATTTTCAGTTATCAACCTCTCAATATCTATAAACTTTATTGCAAAACTAATTACAATGGAAATATAACTTTCTCAAAATGAATTCTTCCTCAATCCCCGCACACAAAACATCCGACAACAGCCGAAATAAATTTATACAGTGAAGACCAATTAAAAGTTTAAATAACAAATTTTCTTTATACATATTTATATAGGCTTTATTTTTCCCATTCAATGGGAACTTTTGGGATTTTTCCCATTCAATTACCTAGGATCTGGGTAATTCCAAGCAGAAGCGCAGAAAAAAGCCAACTGTGCACTGTGAGTCGGCTCAAGAGTCCATTATCATAACCACCAGACCACCCTGCCCCTTTATGTTATATAATTATATTTGAAACAAATTACGTTGCATACATTTTTTCCTAAAAATAAAAATAACGCGGGTAATGCTATTTTAATTTTTTATCTCCCTCAAAAACCCTCTTCCCCATCGTTTTCAGCCATTAAGAAACTCCTTCAACGATCTGTAAAATAACAAATCATTTTAATTATTTTAAAAATTTTGAACAGTAGAGCGCATACAGAATACATAAATACATGTATAAATATATTGATTTCTGCCACAAAATCAATTTTTAAAGGAGTAGTAAAAAGCCAGCTTAAAGATGAGCCAAGTGTGGGGCTTGAAACTTTGCAAAGTGTGGGTTGGATACTACTGGGGAAAAAAAAATAATTCGACGACTGGAGTTCTAACCGTATTTTTAATTGTCTCCACCAATCCCCTATTAGCATAATACGTTCATTTATAGTAGAAGCTTGTTTAAAATGTGCTAATATGTCCTTTCTTGGAGGGAGGATGCAGTTGACAAGTATTCTCGGAGGCATGGCACTCCATTAGTACTAACATTAGCATAAATACCGCGAGGAAATCAAGCTATTCACGTTTATCCCAGTACGTGACTCTTGGAAAATTTCAACAGACGATCCTATACTGGAGAAGCTAAAAATATGCAAAAATATATATTCTTTTCGAAATTATATGTCTGTTTGTCTTTAGAGTGTTGATTTAAATCAAAGATCTTTACAAAATATACTATATTTTTGCCAGGGTCCGTTAGGGTCTCGCAATCCGGACGCTACGGGTTCGAATCCCGCCCGATGCAAGCCGAATTTATCTATGAATAAAAGCTTGTCCTGAGCCATGGGTGCTTAGGATGGTGTGGCAACCTGAAGATTGTCCCTCCCTCCATAAGTGGTTGAAAGGGAGGCTAACACTTTAAAGAATGTATTTTAAACTGCTATTAGGCTTAATATTGCAGAATCTTAAATGAATTCATGTTTGGTAAATAATCTAAAGGGTTATTTTCACTACCAATGAATATAGAACTATCATACCTTCTATTATCCGTCTTCATTGGTTTCTGCAATCCATCTTCTGTTGGCGAGCGCATTCGGACATTGTCCATCTTCTTGTCTGAATACATGTGTTCACTGTCACTGTCTGTATTCAACTTTAGATGAGTTGAATACAGACAGTGACAGTGAACGCATGTATTCGGCCAAGAAGATGGATTATGTCCGAAAGCGCTCGCCAACAGAAGATGGATTGCAGAAACCAATGAAGACGGATAATAGAAGGTATGATAGAATTCATGTTTGGTTGATATCAGATGTGAGAAAGAGGGGTTTTAGAGGAAGACGAAATTTCTTAATCCTTGTATTAAGTTCTTTATAATGAGTATTGCAAAAAAATTAACGGGTATAGTCGACAATAATTTTGCAATAAACAGTTATTAGGAAATATATTTACGAATGTAACAATGGCACAGCCCTTATTTTTTCAAACTTTCCTTGATGACTTGAAAAATTTTTTTTGGACCAACTCATACTGTTAAGTTATATTAATCAATAACTGGGCTGTTCGAAACGGATTATTTTTGAATGCAGCAATGTCAAAGGCCATTGTATTAGGTTCCGTTCCCCAATTAAGCCCCCCTCCTTTTAATAATTCTCCTTTTTCCTTCTCTTTCTCAGCTAGAAACCTCGGTGTAACCTTTGACCAGAACCTCTCCTGGAAGCTTCACATTTCCCAAATATCCAAGAGCTGTTTTGCGTCTCTTCGACAATTCCGACGTTCAGCTCTTTTCCTACCCAGATCCACGCGCCAACTCCTTGTTCCTTCACTTATTCTCCCCCACTTTGATTATTGTTGTGTGGTGTAAGGCGGCGTCTTGATGATAGACTAATGTGTCTCTTAAACTGTTGTGTCTTCGGCTCACCTAGGAATTCCCGGGTAACCGGCCTGTATGCAGATTTAAAGTGGTTGTTTCCTTCCTACCGCAGACTTTACTTTCTTGGTTCCTTCCTTTATAATCCTGTCTCCACACATTCTCCATCTTACATTTATCAACTCCTTACCTTCACCTCCTCAGTCCGTTCACGCCACACTAGATCCCGTACCTCTGATCTTTACACTCCCTCTTATAGAACTACTTCATTTCGCCGCTCTTTCCTAGCTCGGACAGCTAGCCTTTGGAACTCCCTACCCTCAAATATTCGACATGCTCCTTCTCGTTCCATTTTCAAATCCCTTCTTTTTCAGCATCTCCTATCCATCTAAACTGAATCTTCCTAAGTATGAATTTTGCTTAATAATGATTGAATGAATTTTATGCGCGTGTGGAACGTATCTAAAGTTATGGAATTAGTGTGATTTGGTGTTTTTGTTAAATGTGTATTTCACATTGCATTTTATTTCCTAAACCGGCTGTAAGCTCACTCTCTGTTTTTCTTTCTTTATTTTTTTCTTCTTTCCCCAATCATATTGTTAATGATTATTTATTAACTTACAATATCAGCCTCGAGGAAATTTGTATTTATTTATATTAATGTATATTTTCGAGCAAGAAAAGATCTTTTGTAAAATTCCCTCACTGATATTCAAGAGGGCTCTGTTATTCCCAGAGTAAAGTTTATTTTCTTTCTTTCTTCCTTTACTGTTCATACTTTTTTGAAACATACTAACTTCCCCTCTCAAATCCTCTAGTGACGTAAATGGCAAGAACCAGATCCATGGATGACGTATATGGGAATTTTAATTGGCTGACGAATCAAGCAGCGAGCTTTGCCCTGTCACGTGTTTCACTACACGTCACTGTAGTACACATGTTTCCTAATAATTAATAATAATTAACTTTTTCGTGTAACGTGATATTTGATAGTTATCTAATTATTAGTGTTAATCTTGAACATTCATTCATTTGTGCTTTTGAACTATACGCAAACGTCTAATATTAACAGTTTAAAATAGTTAACATTTCTCAGACTCCTATGTGATAGCACCGCATTATTAATTAAAAAATGTTCAAGTTCTTAGCTATGTAATATCCCATATAACTTATCGGTTTAATGGAGCTAACAGGTGGTAGCTAGCTCATTCTGAACAGTCATGACATTTACAACTTTTTCGGGAGATTTCCATTGGGGAAATCAAGCTAGTCACGTTGGTACCATAGTGCGATATTTGAAAAATTTCAACTGATCTTTACCGATCCTACATTGGAGAAGTAAAAATATGGTCCACTGAAATTATATATATATATTTATATNTTGGGAAAGTCAGGAGAAAATAAGTCATAGTCCGGGCCTTTGACAGTTATTTATATATTTTTTTATTTAAAAAAAAATAAAATCCTACCAAAATTAGGAGTTAAGAACCCAAAAGGATCTCCTAACTACAGCGCAATTTTAGCAATGCAACATTTATATTACATGTTAATGAACAATAAGAAAAAAAAAACCAATGTTATACCGACATTGTGATAATGACTAAGAGCCATGATTTAGTTACCCTAATGTAAGAAACTCTCTCTCTATCACCCCCATTGCCCCGAAGAAAGGCTGAAATTTAGGTGAAACGTTGGCAATAATATGACTTTTGTTTACAAATAAGTTTTATTTATTCAAACCCCAATACCGAATCCCCGACCAATCCTTCCTCAAACAATATTATATATAAATATACTTATACTTACATATTTATTATATTTATTTATAGTTACTTTACTTACTTATATAATTTGTCAAATACATAGATTGAAATGACATTACATTCACCCAAATTGTTGTAATAAATGATGATTTAACAATTTTTAGTGTAAGTGAGCAGAATAAAAAATCTAACTGTCCCAGCCAGGACTCGAACCTGGATCTCTTGCTATCCGGGCCGATGCATTTACCATTTATGCAACCAGGACAAGTCAGATAAGTTATTAAATTCCCCGAACTAGTGTCGAGAGTCTAACTTTTATAAAATTATGATTTAAGGTTATTTTGTAATGTATACCCGAGTTAGGGCTACAAATAGAAATTGTATAATATTTATAATTGTTAATTACTGTCTGATGGTTTGAGTCAAGAAGACTGCAATGTGTCTTCACTGTCCCCTTAACCTTTTCGAAGATTCTTTTATCGGCCCCAACAAAATATGAATATTGCGGTATCTTTGTGGAAAAAAAAAAAAAAAAACCCCAAGAGATCTTATCCTGAGTCCTTGGCTCCCTTGAAAAATGGAAAGACATTGTCCTGTTGAAAGGAGTTCCCGAACAAAGGGGAATGACGGGCCTGGTGGCGCAAACCTCATTGTTCAGGCGGCCATTTCAGCGAGCCTTCAATTAAAATAATAAGCTCCCGAAAATATTCCCCTATGAGGCCTTTTGGTGCCCTAGGATTTTGTAATAATACTTCAATGGTACACTGTGGACGGCTGATTGGTATATCAAGTTGTCACAGAAAGTCTTAGTCAGTGATTAAAATTCTCCACCATTTTATTTGACACTTCTCATAATAAAAGCAACGCTAAGTTCTTATATTTATCCTTAGTAGCAGACTTTCAATAATTTATCAAATTTTTATAATATCTTATTATGCTTTTCATATTTTCCTACTGACTTTGGACATCTTCTGGTTGGACTCTGATATATATCTTGTCAGACTATTATGTTAAATTATATATATATAGACACACACTCACACATACGACTCCCAAGGTTTTGGATCAGAACCCATCACCTTGCTTCCGGGAAAACTACCCATCCCATATCCCTGTGTGTGTGTGTGTGTAATTGAGTATGAAGCCAGTTTAGATCACTGAGGTCTAGCCAAGTGCACATAAGTACCATAAGGTGACGGAGGTGTGGGGCTGTTCTTGGCGATAGTGGTCTGGAGGAAATCCTAGGCCTTCTTCCCGGCGGGGAGGTTGGTACCCTTTATCTAAATTCAGATTGTTAAAATTGTCTTCCATTGATGTAAATTGGAACTTGTAATTGTTACTTTTATTTATTATTATAATTACTAAATAATCATTCATTTACTAACGAATATATCATTTTAAAACGAAGCAATTTGGATTTCATAAAACAAATAAAATTAATAAATAATAATAATTGGAATGAGCCCTTGAGTTTATAAAGCCAACCGAAAAAAAAATATATATTTTTAAACTTTTATTTATTTATACATTTATGTTAAAATGAAAATATCTTGTAAGTTGATTACATTGAAGAACAAAGAACCAAATAAAAATAACATTCAATGATAATAGCATGAGGAGAGAATGTGACAAATGACACCACTCTCAAAAATAAATATTTAACTGAGATTATTTTTTATAAACCATTGGATAAGTTCGTTAATGGCTGAAATTGTTTGTGGTGGAGTTAGGCCACAAAGATAGACTAAAATTTAAANACAAACGTGATTTTCTAATATTTATTTTCTATAAAATTTTGACAGAAAAAGCATATTTTGGATGGATCATTATCCATTAATGATTAAACTCAGAGAATAAGGAGATGCCCTTATTTTAAAATATAATTAATAAGTTGAGCCTTTAACATTTATATTGCAAACCACTCAAGGAAATAACATCTACCTGAAATCGGATAACGTGAAGAGGGGGGGAGGGGGGTGAGTATAGAGATAAACTAAAATTTATAATTGCGATAGCTTTGTTATTATTAATGTAACTAGAAAATTTATATAATATTATAGTTGTAAAATATAATATTCTAAAGTTTATTTTCTTGCTCAATTAAAAAAAAAATGTGGAAGATTAAATTGTGGAAAAATTACTAATGTAACTCCAATGTTTGAGAGTTTCACTAACTCTTGCTTGCCGAGAACAGTCTAGAGCCAGCCTATTGGTCATAACCTTTTCGATCAATGCTCCCTCTGGCTTGTAATACCATATGCTCTTTCCAATATAATCGTTTTGGGGAAATCTGCTTCGCTTACGCAGCTCCCGCGTGATTGTTGTGGCAGTCAGTCTTAAGAAAAATGTAAGATGAAGCCTTAAAACAACAAACCTCATATATTCTGTATATCTTTTTAATTCAAATAAATTCAAATAAATAGTCATCGTTGAAAAGTGAAGAAAATGTAAACGAGCCTTAGTTAATTTACTTTTCAATATTAAGAGTCTTTTTTTTCTTTTTTTACTTTTAAGACCAGCAGTAAAAACAAACCGCAAAAAAAAAAAAAAAAATATTACGAACTGAGAAGTATTGGGGAATTTATAGGCATTTTAAGAGAGATAACGAACCCTATAGTGCGACTCAAATTTTAAAACCTTAGATATCCATGATAGATCCCTTGTCCTACAATAGATTTCTATCTTAAAGGCATCTATCAGGAAAAAAAATATAATTAAAGATGAACAAAAAAATAAAAATAAAAGAAAAAGAGAATGTAATTGATGCAATAAAATGAATAGGTACTCTTCTGTTTCCGGTAGATTAAATCTAACGGACAGAGGAGACATGGGCGTCTCAGGGGGGAAGTGGATACCCTCTTGGGGTCCCGAACGATAAGTAATTGAGGGAAAAAAAGTTTAATAACATTTATTTTTAATATTCATAGTTCACATATAACTGGCCTTACATACACTAAAATAATATGTATGTTAATACTTATGGGTATACTGACACACACACACACACACACACACATATATATATATATAATTTAACAATTTTTAGTGTAAGTGAGCAGAATAAAAAATCTAACTGTCCCAGCCAGGACTCGAACCTGGATCTCTTGCTATCCGGGCCGATGCATTTACCATTTATGCAACCAGGACAAGTCAGATAAGTTATTAAATTCCCCGAACTAGTGTCGAGAGTCTAACTTTTATAAAATTATGATTTAAGGTTATTTTGTAATGTATACCCGAGTTAGGGCTACAAATAGAAATTGTATAATATTTATAATTGTTAATTACTGTCTGATGGTTTGAGTCAAGAAGACTGCAATGTGTCTTCACTGTCCCCTTAACCTTTTCGAAGATTCTTTTATCGGCCCCAACAAAATATGAATATTGCGGTATCTTTGTGGAAAAAAAAAAAAAAAAACCCCAAGAGATCTTATCCTGAGTCCTTGGCTCCCTTGAAAAATGGAAAGACATTGTCCTGTTGAAAGGAGTTCCCGAACAAAGGGGAATGACGGGCCTGGTGGCGCAAACCTCATTGTTCAGGCGGCCATTTCAGCGAGCCTTCAATTAAAATAATAAGCTCCCGAAAATATTCCCCTATGAGGCCTTTTGGTGCCCTAGGATTTTGTAATAATACTTCAATGGTACACTGTGGACGGCTGATTGGTATATCAAGTTGTCACAGAAAGTCTTAGTCAGTGATTAAAATTCTCCACCATTTTATTTGACACTTCTCATAATAAAAGCAACGCTAAGTTCTTATATTTATCCTTAGTAGCAGACTTTCAATAATTTATCAAATTTTTATAATATCTTATTATGCTTTTCATATTTTCCTACTGACTTTGGACATCTTCTNTGTGTGTGTGTGTGTGTGTGTGTGTGTGTGTGTGTGTGTGTGTGTGTGTGTGTGTGTGTGTGTGTGTGTGTGTGTGTGTGTGTGTGTGTGTGTGTGTGTGTGTGTGTGTGTGTGTGTGTGTGTGTGTGTGTGTGTGTGTGTGTGTGTGTGTGTGTGTGTGTGTGTGTGTGTGTGTGTGTGTGTGTGTGTGTGTATCAGTCAGACAGAGGCTGCAATTGTCAAGTATTTGATAAGAAATCTCTCGAGGAAATCAAGCTATTCTCCTCTATCCCAGAACGTGACTTTTGAAAAATTTCAACAGATTTCACCGATCCTACATTGGAGAAGCTGAAAATATAGTCCCTTCAGAATTTTATATGTGTACATGTATATGCGGGTGTGTTTCTAGCGCGCAATTTTTATAATAATTGAAAGGATTTTTTTCAATTTATTTTATTAAGATCGATGAGGGAGATTAGATTGGCTGAATGTTCTTTTCGGGTCTCCAAAGTCAGGTACTGCGAATTTGAGACCCGCCTTTGGATATTTCGAATAGATAGCCCCTCCCTTCATTGCTCTAATTGATTTATTGGGGGTAAAATTTGACTTATATATTAATAAAAATATGATGGTTGAAAACTAGTAACACTAGTTGTTACTAATATCTTTGTATTTTCCCAGTTGAAATAAAAATAAATAATTTTATAAAACTTTTTCCACAGTAAACTTCCATATCATCCTAATCCACCAGCACAGACCCTTTCCTCTAACTCTAACCCCTACAACCCTCCCCATCGACTCAAATGAAAATGGCCTCGTGACCTCCTGGGGACATAGCTTGTTATTAATTTAAGAGTGGTGTCATTGTTCACCTTCTCTCCTCATGCGATTCTCACTGAATGTTATTTTTATTTTGTTCTTCGTTGTAATCAAATTATATAATAATTTTATTTTAACAGTAATGCTATAAATAAATAAAGAGCGAAGAACCTTTGCCCTTATACGCCCGAGATCTTAGAATATAAAGGACGAGCTGAGTCTTGGGGGACTCTGGAGGAATTATCAGGGGAGGAAACCTTAGGAACGGGGTCCAGTGTGTGACATAAGTCACCTGCGGAATTATCGTTGGCGATCTACGAGGCAGTGGCACACTGAGCCAGGATATAAGTCAGGGGGTTACGGGTAGAAGTAGATCTGATACACATTGGCAATCAGCTGCTATATCGTACAGCATTCCTTCGGCCGTAAACAACTACAACGTAACTTGGATAACACTACTCTCATATTGTAGGAGTAACAAGTGCGAATCACTCACATTCTAAATCTATTTCCCTGAACAAAACTTACTTAAGGGTGGGTGAAATAGTTGAGAAGTTGGTCAGTAACCTCCACAGTTCATACATATATATTTTTCCTCCAACGAAGAGCGCTTTCGAGGCTAATGCCTCATCCTCAGTGCTCTAGGTTTGTTCGAGGTAAACTTTCTCAGACCTCGAAAGCGCTCTGAGTTAAGGAAAAAATATATTATTAGATTTTGCTGTTGTTGTTGTTGTTTGAACTTTCGTTCCTCTCAGTCATGAAAATGTGAACCTCTTGTCTTCATGATAGCCCTGAAGATGGCTTGTAATGTAAGCCGAAACGTCGGCAGATAATTTTAAAAAGTACCTTTTTTTTTTTTTTAATTTGTATTTGTTTTTATCTACCTTGACCTAACCCCAACAAAAAAATATCTAGTAATAATATCTACGGGAAAAAAAACAACTCTTCATTAGAACATGAAACATAACTTGGGGAAAAAATATATGTATGAACTGTGGTGGTTACTGACCACTGCTCAATTATTTCACCCACCTTTGATTTAGAACCTCCACCAGCCAGCTGTTATATAGAAAGAAAAACTTACCTATTTATTTTGAGACATTTATGTATAATATATTAGTTCGGAAAGTACATAAATTTCACATGATTTACCTAACTCTATAATCACAATATAATTAGGGAAATCGTGTTTGTCCTGCACGGATTTGCACATGTCTCATATGGAAATCATGGAGATAGTTGTAGTCGTGGGACTATCCATATTTCGGATATTCTGTACATAAATCAAGCTACTCACGTTTATCACAGAACGTGACTTTTGAAAAATCTTTTATATGTAGATCATCGGAGGATCCTACAGAGGAAATGCTAAAAATATGGTGCGTTCAGAGTTCCAAAAATGTATTTGTCTAAGCCTGTACTAAGGCCCCCTATTTTTAAAATAGAGAAACTTAATTCTGTACTTAATCTTTTTTTTTTTTTTTTTTTTTTTTCTTTGCAAACCGTCAGATGGGTTCGTTAATGATGGGAATTTGTCGGCGGCGGGAATGGAGGATTTAAAGAATTTAATTGAAAATATAGAGATAAATATTGTTACTTATCATACAAAACTCAATTTTGGATATTTAAATTCTATTGTATTTAAAAAAAAAAAAAAAAAAGCATCTTAAGAAAAATTTATTTACAATGTATCAGTTTGATGTTTGGTTAGGTCCCCTTTTTAAAAATAAAAGTTAGAATTGGAGACTATTCCAAGGTTTTTCATTATGATCGGTTAAATAAATTAATTTTTGGTTGATATCTTATTATTGGTGGAGGGGGGGGGAGACCAAATAAAGATAAAAATTTATAATAGTGATATTTTCGCTTTTATTATTTTCCAGCATAGTTAGAGAGAAATAATATGTGTAATATGTAATTTAATAATATTTATAATCAATAAAACCTTTTAAAAAAGTGGGGTTAATAAGGAAAATATTTACAAATGTAACTGGGATGGGTGAGCGCTTCCCCCACTCCACTTTCTTGGCCAGGTTTGTAAGATAAAATTAACTGTTTGTTCTTATCTCTGTCCATCATCAATGAAACATGCGATATTTGCTTATTAGACTCAACTCCTGCGCAACGAGTTTAAAATTTCTATACTCAATTCCGCATAAGAATTTTTTTTTTTTTTTTTTTTTTTTTAACATAATCTAACAACAAATGTAAAAATAAAAATAAAATTTTTATAATTCCACATCGATTTTTTTTTCCGATCAAAATATTTTTATAAACCTTTACTATAAGTCGGAAGAGGGAAAGTAGTAATTGAAAAAATTAAGAAATATCTTAAACCTTGACTATCAAATCAAAAAAGGCTTACAAGATTGAGTAAGCATAGCAATAATAATATGTTATATAATAAAAATACAAGTTACATACAAAATTTTCTCTATTCATGGCTAAATTGAAAAAATAATTAGAAAGTAACAAATTAGAGTTAACTTTGCATCGTATTATTTCAGGTAATCTTCAGCATGAAACTTTGAAATTTTTAATTTGTAAAGGTATTTTAACATGCAAGAATAAATATGCCAGGAAAAGCTTTTATGCTGTTCGTTCGTCCTAAGAAAAATTCAAATTCGTCTAAAAACGGAATAATTTTTATTGGAAGAAAAATTATGCTATTGTGAAAGTTAGAAAATAACACTTGGAGAGTTATAACATGTATTTTCTTTGTCATAGTAACATCATCAGTTCGTTTAGACATAGTTTTAATCCCTCCCCCCTCTCCTGCGGATTTGTGGCTGAAACAAAATTTGTTGTACTAAATATTAAAGAAATCGAAATTCACCGAGTGCTTTCTAGATCGAAACTAGAACTTTGATCACTAGCGAACATTTTGTAACCTCCCTCAAGAGCTCAAGATACCCATCACAACATTGTGTGGACGTTTTTTCTTCAAGTCAAATTTACGGAATAAACCATTCCATTTCTTTCGTGCTCTATTTTCGTGATGCCAGTTCACGAGGTCCTGTCTACAATATTTTTCTCTCTTTATGAATTATTTTTCATCAATTTTCTCCTGTCTCCAGACATGCATGTTAGATGGGAGAATTTTTTACTCTTCACCTTCTTCTAGCTTTTTATCATTTTCCCTTTCTTCAAAATTTATTTCATTTCTACATTCTTCAACAAAGAATGTAAGAATAATTTTCTTTTTTATTTATTTATTACATTGGTTTATATATTATTATATCTTTCTCTAAATTATATACTTTTGTTGGATCTTCCCTTTATGCCCTCTTATTACGGTTGAAGTTGGATTTTTTAAATAAAAATTCGTCATTTAAAAGAGTTTATTACCTTACATATTTTAGAGTTCGGATTGCTGAAGAGGGCTTGAAACGTTATAACCTCAAAATATTTAAATATTTCAGTTACGTTTAAAAATCATCAATATTTCAGAGATAAGATTGGTGACATAAATAGTGAAAGAGCCTCCCCATACTCATAAAAATATTAAAAGACTCAATAGATTGCACATGTTTGTGAAAGTTTGTATATTTATCACATGGAAATAAACTATCCTTTGTGTAATACACCGAAAATATATTATCGGAAGCAAGACAATGATACACATTCATATCTAACACAGAGTTACACTATTTTTAATTTTCGGAGTTTTTGGAAGAAAATAAAAAAAAAGAAGAAAAAAAAAGAAGTAATTTAGTAAATCTAAGCAGAAGAGAGGAGAACGAGGAGAGACCTATTTTTCGTTATCTTAGTGGAGCGAATGTGTTTTATCTTGTTTTCCTCATCATGAGATAGAAGAGTGAGTGTTGTCCCCCCCCAATGCAGCTCCGATATTTATATTTCCCTACACCACTCTTCGCCTTTCTTCTCCGTAGGATCTTTATGTAGAAAAAAAAAAAGGAATGGAAAAATATGAATTATTTCTTAAGCTTAAGTATAGAGTTGTTCGTCACCGATAGAAGATTTGGTGTAGCTCGCAGTCTAGCTAAAACTATAACTATTATAATTCAAAATAAAGTCTTAAAAAATAATAACTCCTGTAAAGATAAAAAGGACGCTTTAACTGAAAGAAAAAAAATGTCCTTTTCAAAGAATTTATGATAATATATACTACTTAAGGAATGCATTGTATATCACAATGAGTCAATTAACAGCTTCAAGATTTGCAATAGCATTCATTGAAATATCGATTTTTCCCATGATTTAATTTAAATCGATGTTTTCCAAAGGTTAGATTTAAATCGATGTTAATTATTTCGAAGTTATCACTTAAAAATCCAGCGTCCTGGAGGGGCGTAACCTAAACAGATTTCCCATCATTCATTATTATAATGGACTGCACGAATAGTCTTATAAAGCCCTAAAGAATAATGAAAGTGAAAGCGGATGTCTCTGAGAAGAATTATGGGGAGGAAGAGAGAAACTGTGGTACTCGAGCGTTCCCACACACACATGCGTGCGTAAGAATGTGTGTATGTATATAATGTATGTTTATATATATATACTCGAGGAGCAAGGGCTTCCAGGGCCCGCCTTCAGGAAGGACAGTGTCCAGTCTTCCTGGTGGGCAGAAGGTGCTTTATTCTATAGGTGGAAGTCTTCTTCGTCGCTGGGGGGTCGAGGATCAAGAGCTTCTAGGGCCCGCCTCCAGGAAGGACAGAGTCCAGTCTTCCTGGCGTGCAGAAGATGCTTTATTCTGTAGGTGGAAGTCTTCCTCGTTGCCGGGGTTCGAGGAGCAAGGGCTTCTAGGACCCGCCTCCAGGAAGACAGTGTCCAGTCTTCCTGGCGGACAGAAGGTGCTTTGTTATGTAAGTAGAAGTCTTCCTCGTCGCTAGGGGTCGAGGTGCAAGGGATCCTAGGGCCCGCATTCAGGAAGGACAGTGTCCAGTCTTCCTGGCGGGCAGAAGGTGATTTGTTCTGTTGGTGGAAGTCTTCCTCGTCACCGGGGTACGAGGAGCAAGGGCTTCAGGTAGTTTGAAGCTTATCTCTAAAAATTCCTTAAAGGGCAATTTACTTTGGAGGAGGAATTTACCCATGTTCCATTAAAGATAGACATAAATAAGACTAAATGACGAAATTTCATTTTCAACTAGTAAAGGACAATGTATTTGACTCACATGGCTAATGAAGTGTGCTTTGAGCAAGCCAAGATCTGGGGGAACGCCCTCCCATAGTAGCTACATCTTTAAATATTTTCCTTAATATGCGCTTTTCGCGAAATAAGCCTTAAAAAAGGGACAATTTGTTCTATTTTATTTTATCAGTCTTTAAGTAACTCGAATAACAATGAAAATATTACTATTATAAATTTAGGTTCTCCTCTCAAACCCCCTCCATCCCTTTCGAATACCAGCCATTAATAGACTCAACAAACGGCTTTCAAAAACAAGCTCAAATACAGAATTTTATTTCATTAGTACATGTATAGATTTTTAGTATCTCCATTGAATCCATAGATCGGTGAAGATCCGTTGAAATTTACTAATGCTTAAGGCACTCTGGCTGTGCGGAAAGTAGGAGTTACGAAGTGATGGCCCACGAGACGGAGTTTGGAGTGCAAAGTCTCTTCATTATTGACGCGGGTGCAATTCCCATCACGCCCGCGTACCACTGGGGGGAGATTCGCCGAGGTGACTCAACAGGTAGTTGTCGAGGGCCGTGGACTGTGACCGACAGCGAGATAGGCCCTTTCTCCTCCGGTGACAGTACTCTTGACGTCATCTCGGTCCGGGGCTTCTCTGACGTCAGACTGGCTCTCTGACGCCATGGAGATCTCATAGGGGCATTCTTAGTATCGGCTAAACTATTCCTTTAAATAGGAAATTTTTTTTTGTTTACTATTGTGAGGGTGAATGTTTATTGACTGTATAAACATTCATGATAGCAGAAAGAAGAAAATTTTATACAATATATTCTATGGACTTAAAAAANTATATTATAAGGAAATAATAATGTAAAATATTTTGCTTCTATATAACTGCTGGCTGGTGGAGGTTCTCAATCAAAGGCGAGTGAAATAATTTAGAAATGGTCTCAAACCTACAAAGTTGTCTAAGGAGGTTTGTAAACATTTCTCATTTATTTCCCCCAAAATAAAAGTTTGAAACAATAAGAAAATAGGGAAGAAGCTCAGATGAAAAAAAAAAAAAATGCATTGGATAGAAAGAAAATAATTAAATTAAAACTTTAACTCATTGTTTTAACAAAATTGAAATATTGTGTTCAGCTTTTTTACTTTGGCCATCAGATAGAATCAGCAATCGATTGCTTCTAATTTGATACTTCTAGTCTTGTCGCATCTTTGACAACTAGTGAATTTGTGATTTAGGTCTGACCACAAGTAACAGAGTATGGGTTTTGCCCATTGCTTTTTAATTGAGTATCCTATAGATCAGTGAAACAGAACACTGTATTCAATTATATCAGGAAATTTATTTAAAATTTAAAAAAAATGTATTAATTTAGTTTGAAAGCACAAAAAAAATGTACGTATAAATTATAAATCTTATAAAAATCGCCCAGATCGAAGTATTATTTCATATTATTATAAATAATATTACGGTCTAGGCGATTTTCAAGTCTCTTCAATGTGGAACCTCTCATAAGTTTGAATATAAATAAGCAACAATAGAAAATATAAAAAAAAGAAGAAAATATCTCATAAAGACTTTAGTAAGGATTGAAGTTGTTGAGGTTGATCTCATATTGATGTCCTTCCTGGAGGCAGGCCCTAGAAGTTCTTGATCCCCGACCCCCCAGCGACGAGGAAGGCTTCCACCTACAGAACAAAGCACCTTCTGCCCACCAGGAAGACTGGACACTGTCCTTCCTGAAGGCGGGCCCTAGAAGCTCTTGCTCCTCGAACCCCAGCAACGAGGAAGACTTCCACCTACAGAAAAAAGCACCTTCTGCCCGCCAGGAAGACTGGACACTGTCCTACCTGAAGCCTGCCCTAGAAGCCCTTGCTCCCCGACCCCCGGTGACGAGGAAGACTTCCACCTACAGAACAAAGCACATTCTGCCCGCCAGGAAGACTGGACACTGTCCTTCCTGAATGTAGACCCTCGATTCCCGCCATCCTCGTACCAGGAAGACTTCACTATCCTTCCCGGGAGTGGCAGGCACACTGCTGCCTCGTGGCCTCGCCTCACTAATACCTCGCAACCGGTTCCTAACCCAGGAACCCCCATTCCAAGCTTGTAATTTCTTTTCTTTTCTTCTTTCTTTAAAGATCCCCTCGAAGGACTTGCGTAAATCGTATTACTGAGTTTCACGAAAGTAAATGAGCCTTCGCAGATATATTTTTAAGTTATAGAAGTCCTGAATTACAGAGATTGTTTGAAGTAATATTCCAAATGACAGTATTTTTACGATCGAAATCAGTGTGCTGTTATATTGTTTCTATTGATTTCACTATTGCCTAAAATACTTTCACAAGAGGTATCAAATTGCCCAAAGTTTGTCAATATTGAATATAACGAAATAACATTTGAATTACATATCAGTTGTGTAATATTAAAAGTTGCTTAAGCTATCTCGCAGCTGCACGCCATCATTTAAAAAAAAAAAAAAAAGTAATTATAGGTTAGAGTTCTCTATGAATGTGATTCTCAAAAATATACAATTATAGGTTTTGTTTGGGGATTAAAAATTTTATCAAGAACCTAAAACAAAGTAACTTGCTCGCACCAGTGGCCACATATTCAGACATATTTGATGCTATATAATTCAAACATTATAAATATTTTTCTTTTAACAGATTTCTCGTAAATTTATTAAGCTATTTACATAATTCCACTGATTCGACTTATGAGAACTTTTTCGATTCTTCACCGATCACACTGAAGAAAGGACTAAAAATATGGTTTTTTCAATATTTTATGTGAATACACGGAAGCGTTCAATCGTCCGTAATTTTAGCTGATTTCCGTTGGTGAATCAAGTTATTTACTTAATTAACATGATGTCACTTCAATTCCATTCTTTACGAATTCTATTCTTTCTTTTCAATCAAATTATAGAAACCTTATTCTTTATATTTAGATTTTTAAGCGACCTATTGCAAACTGCTGATGAATTTATTTTTTAAGAGAGGATTTAGAGGAAGACGAAAATTTAATAATAATAATTGCTCTATTATTATTATAAGAAGAACTTCAACAAACATAATAGATGTAAACAATTATCTAACATTTATGTACTATAAACATTTTGCAAAAACGCATACACATTTGGGAACGTAACTAAGAAGGTTGAGCGCTTCCCCCGAAACTTTTTTCCCGAACGGTCAAGACCTAATCGAACTTGCCCTCTTTCTCTCATTTTCTATATAGTCAAATTAGACATTTAGTATCATTTTTAGAACATTCCCAGAGGGGGAATCCATCTATGTTGGTACCATAAAGCGACTGTTGAAAAAAAACCAAAAAAACAACTCTGTTTTATCCACTTTACCCTCCAGGATAGCCAAGAGCCTCTATGTGACCCTTAATACTTTACAGTTAGTTAAAATTAGTCATTTACTCTTATCTATGTACATCCTGAATTAAAAATATTGGTAATCTATAAAGAATGAAGGAGAAGTATTATTAAAAGTATTACATTTAGTTTTTAATGAATAATATTTTAACTTCACTTTTCTGGGTTTAATGTCTGCCATATAAAAATACGGGGCTCACATAACACCTTCAAATATTGCTTAAGATCTTCCATAGTTACCCCAATTCCTGTATTACATAACAAAACACAGCAGCTAATTACCTCATAAAAGAGGTACTTTATCAAAATTATATTTATAATCTGAGATAAAAAAAGGATAAAGAGTGAGTGCAAACAATTACTTTGTAAGTAGTGTGGCTAAAAAGGTACTCAAAAACCTTGTATCTATCAGTTGCGGCGAATTTTCACTTTCCATACAGAATTTTGGTAATTAAACTTATTTTTAACAGATTTACCATAAGAAAATTAAGCTATTCACGTTGGTAATATGATTTGAATTTTGAAAAATTTCAATTGACCTTCACCGATATCACTTAGGGGAAGCTTGAAGTTCGGGGTAGGATAGGAGCAGAATGGATAAGAATGAAAAATGAAAAAGTTAGATATTCATGAACCAATATCTCGACTCAAAATGAACAAATTAACGAACCTATAGGTCATGTATTGAGATATCCTAAATATCATCCTAATTCAACTGAAGAGAAATAAATAGTAAAGGTGAACCTAGAAGAACAATAGTAGACGGTAGAGTCTCTATAAATAACAAACTTAAGATTAAAAATGAATATGGTTCATTCTGAGCGGGTTCGTTTTTGTTAATTTTCAAAAAATACCCTTATTAATTTTCGAAGAGTCTAATCTTTCTATTTTTCAATTTATCTACTTGGTTCGATTTTTTTTTTTTTTTTTAATGTCAGGTGTTTCATCTCATTATTTTATGCCTCTCTCTCACACACACACAAACGTATAAATGTAATAAGTAATATTTAACATACATATAAATAAATATACCAGCATACATATGGTCACATCGATATAGAGGGTAGGTTAGATTTGTAAAGTTATATATTGATGAGCAGTTGTACAAGACCTAGCTCTAAGTTCCAACATATTAGTCTTGGTAAATTAACTGAAATTTGAAAATAATAACAATAAAAAAATGTTCACGTAGGCTTCGTCGGTCGTCAGATGTATTTACCATTTCATCTTCCGGGTTGGACCGAGTCAAATTGTTGTTATTTGCCGAGCTTTCGCACATCAAGGTGATGGCTTCTTCAGGGCTGAAAAGAGAATTCTCTTTTCAGCCCTGAAGAAGCCATCACATGATGTGCGAAAGCTCGGCAAATAACAACAATTTGACTCGGTCCAACCCGGAAGATGAAATGGTAAATAAAAAAATGTTTAATTAATTATATATGACAAACAGTAAATGTTACATAATAGTTTTATTAATTTTATAAATAGTTATCATTCAAAATTGTAAATTATATTTTCAGCCCTGGTGAAGAGAAAATATATTCTCGAAATATTGGCCTTGACTAAATTTTTGTCCAAAATTCTTAGACCGAAATCCTCAGTAACCAACTAAATTTATATATATACATATATTTAGATGTGTGTTGTGTATGCGCTCTAATGTTGGCAATAATTGAAATGAGAACGAAATAACATTTGAATTACATATCAGTTGTGTAATATTAAAAGTTGCTTAAGCTATCTCGCAGCTGCACGCCATCATTTAAAAAAAAAAAAAAAAGTAATTATAGGTTAGAGTTCTCTATGAATGTGATTCTCAAAAATATACAATTATAGGTTTTGTTTGGGGATTAAAAATTTTATCAAGAACCTAAAACAAAGTAACTTGCTCGCACCAGTGGCCACATATTCAGACNTTTTTTTTAAATATGTAAACTAAATTCTGAATTTAGTGATTCCATTATTTATTTTACGAAAAATTCATAAAAATGAATTTCTCAATTCTTATATATCTTTATTTTATGAAAAGCGGTTATTGGTGAAAACATATTTAAGAGTGTAACTATGAATTTCGAGCCTTTCTCTTCCTCTCATACAGTCTACAGCCAGACTTAATGAGCTTACCTGTTCTCATAGTTTATAAAATTTAAATTAATAATTTATTGTATTTAATGTAAAACGCAGCCTCACGACCGCAATAACCGTATTAGAAATAAACGTTATACTGCAGTAATTTATTTCATCCATTTATTATTTATCCCTTTTGAAAGAAACATTTGTGAAAAAGAAACATTAAAGATTTTAAAGGATATAAAAAGTTTGAAATTGCCTTTTTCACATGACAATATCCTGAATAGCAGTAACAATGGAGAGAACGCCGCACCTACTGTTGAAACATGATCAATCCCGCTGATAAGATCTCCATCGCCCTTCGGGTGCGTAGTTCGACTGACCGGATATTGAAAAAGCAGATATGTCAGTAACGGGCGAAGTAACACGGCTAGTAGAGGTGCATGAATGCACACATTTACAGTATCGTGGTTTGCAGAACAAATGTAAAGCAGAAAGCAGCACACTAACACAGAAATTCCAAGCTCTAATGATAACATAACGACCGAGGTGATAACAATGCCCATAAATGTATAATAAACCTCAGTCCACTGGGAGAACACTAAACATCTACACAATGTTCGCAACATGTCACCTCTCTTCAGGAGGTGAAACCAAAAAAAAAAACCTGGAAACCCTCCTCACTCTTAATGACAGAGTGCTGGCAGGAGAAGCAAATTAATGAGTATGCGAAGATAACCTTCTTCATAAATTCAAGACCATACCTCCTTTCTTCAGCCTTCAAGAGCCTGTAGTTCCTCTTCCGTCCGCTAGGTTTCAGTAGCATACACTGCTCAGTAGAGGCTAAAAATAATTTCATAAAAATATTTTCTGCAGGAAGCTTCCCAAAACCATATATTCTTCCGAAAATTTAGAACGAGAGATATAATAAATATTTACTTGACATTTATTACTATTATTATTAGCAGATTAAAAATAAGAAGCAGCTTAAAGTATTCAAATTTCATACCTTATCTTAAAAATATAAATCAGTAAAAAGTAATTCATAATTTGACCTTAAAACCAAAAACAACATGTAAAATAAAACATGATCACTAAGGCAGCATAGACATTACCTTAAAGTAAGAAAAAAAAATCTTAAAATGAGTTTTTTAAAAATCCTCTTATAACATTGTGAAGTCAATGAAAAGAAAAAAGGACATGAATTGAATGACCAATTTACAGCTTCTTCTAAGTAGGATCAGTGAATAATTAGCTAGATTCTAAATGAAAAAATAATTAGCTAGATAATAGTTTGTCAAATGCAATTATAATTTTTTTTTCTTTTGTATATAACGGATTTAATATTCAATTAAGTGAAACGCACACAGTTCCTTACGAGTGGTTCTGAGGAACACTGTTCATATCCACTCAATGTCTCATTTCATAAATATACTTGTGATACAGGTAGTAAATGCGCACAAGTCATGCTTCAAAAAGTAATAATTTGCTATATAAAAACCAAAGAAGAGCCACTCTTGAAAAAAAAAAATTTACATGAGAGTTTTTTATTTATTTATAAGAGAGTTTATATAAATAGGTATAAGTGGATCAGTTTGTCATCTTTAATCTATGGAAGAGTAACTGTTACATGTTCTGAAGCTATCAGAATAGTGATCACAGTTTGAGATTCTTCATTTTTGCTTAGGAAAATATAGGTTTTCAGAATTTATATATTTCAATTAAACCATTAGGAATGTAGGTTTATCGGAACCCTAACATTTCAATTTTGTGCTCTAAGAGCCACAATTCCTTTATTTTTTTCCAGCAATAAAATTGTCAAATTGATGAGCCAAACCCCAAACCTAAATCATTAATGAGCAAAATAATTTCTCATAAACTTCACTCTCGGAACAGAGTTGAAGTTTAACTGCATCCTCAAATTCAATTTAAAATACTGCAAACTATTTAGCCACAATAAAATTTTTTTCATACTTGATAATCTATATTAATTCCCATAATTTTTAATAATATTCAGTATATAAATGACAGAACATTAAATAATTATTATAATTAATTTTTTGAAAAATAAATCTTTATTTATTACATTCNTCCGCTGTGTGTATTTTATTACATTATGTTACTTAACATCTTGTAATTTAATGACTTAATAAATATGCATATAAAAAAAAATATGAATAAAATAAAAGAAAAAAAATTGAATTAAATAAATAAATAATCGTCACTATGCAGGGAGAAGGGGTCCATCGACCCCACTCCTAATAAGTTTAGGCATTAAGGCCCAGGAGGTGGCGAGGCCATCACCGTTTTAGTCGCTCGGGGGGGATTGGAGTTCGACGACAGGGATTGGACATATGGATTAGGATGAAATGTGAGTTTACTATGGAAGAGCTTGAAGATAAGGTCTTTGACAAAATGAATATTAAAGTCGTGATGAAGGGTAGAGTTGGACACATATTATGGAGCGTTAGCAGTTATTCTAAGAATTTTGGACTGAAAGGATTGTATTCGTTGGATATTGGAAGGCTTAGCCTTAGTGTAATTAAAATATTTTTTCTATTTTGTTGATCCATACAAGACTTCTTAAGCAGTTGTTGTTAATGAATATTTAAACATATTCATTAGCATCTTACTATAAGCAATAGGGAGAGAATGATGCCACTTTGGTTTCATGATCAACCATTTCATTGCCAAATGTTCCACTATGGTCTTTGAAGTTCTTTAATTAATAATTTACTTTGGTGACATTCCATCAGTTATTGCTTGAGTAAGATAATCATGAATGTCAATAGAAATCTTAATTATAATTTTGCTGTGTGTGTGTTATTTTTCCAATTCTAGGTAATCCTCTTATAATAATTAGAGAATTCAAAATTGGTAATTGTTAGGCTTGGTAATTGGTATTTGTTAGAAGAATTCTAACCTAAAAAATCTTGTTCTTTGTAAGCCACCTCTATAAAGAACTATAAATGAAAATCCTACATGATTTCATTCTTTACTGTCGACTATAAATGTATACAGTTAAAGTCTCAAATGCAAAATCTTCTAGGAAGGGAAACAAAGTTTTTATGAAGCAACCATTCGCTTTAAGGCACCTCGTGTTCAATCTCATTTACAGCAAATTCTATATCGATATCTAGTTTAATATATTTACACTATAATAATAAAACTTCTACTATGGGTTAGTTTTGAACAAAATAAAAGAACAAAAGCATCACAGTTACGTGTGCTTAGATCTCAGCAGTCTCAAACACAAATCATCACTTATTGTAAAATAAAACCACCATTCTCATAGGTAATAGTGGCCCAGTGGGAAAACAAATGTTAAGGATATGTTTGTTGGTAACCCACATCACACTTAAGATATGTATTTAGTACTGGCTTTAATACTATTTACTGGCTGTCTGATTTTTTCCATTCAATGACAAATGTTACCCATTCAATATTCTTAGGACACCTGAAATCCTCCTGTTCATCACAAACAGAAGCACAGAAAGAAATATCTAACTGTACACACAGTAATCATAATAACTTTAAAAATGTACTCTCTAACAGCTGATGGATCAAGCTCATGGTATTATTTATCTTATGCATAAATAAGAGTAAATGAATAATAATTAATTCTTATTTATTTTCATTAAAGTAAGTTTTGTAAAAATGTATCACTAAGTAAATGACAGAAAATTAATTTTAAAAACTATTATGTATTGTACAAGAAACACAAAAGGAGCCAGAAACAAAATCTTAACACTTCAGCCGGGAATCGAACCCTGGTCTCCAACTCCGGGGTTCATTTCCCGGCTGAGATTTTTTTTTTTTTTGGCTTCCTTTGCGTTTCTTATAGAAAATTTAAATTGGAATTACATACCATAATTAATTTGATTAATTAATAATGTGAAGATATTAACGATGTGCGAGTAGATTTTTTTAGTTGGGGTTCCGTCAATGTAGTAGTCTACCTTGAACCCCAAACTAAAACCATCTACTAATACTCTCTACGGTAAAAAAAACTCTCCATTAACGATGTGTGTAAATTTAATTTTAAGTTTTGAGTGGGCCATTTATTTTGCTTCTTCTATGTAGGATCAGCGATAACGTGAAACTTTCACTAATAAAACCTAATGCGAATATCTATGTATAACTTGAGGGAAATTTTCTAGCAGCATAACATTTTTTATTGTTAAACAGTAAAAATTATAACACAATTCAATGAATCTCGGAACAGAATGTTAAATTTAGTCATCTTCTTTGTTCCTAAGAAAAATGGAAAATAGTTATGCTTCAATTTAAAATAATTGAAATTTGCTAAGGAAACTCAGCCATTTCTAATTTATTTTGTAATAACAGCATTAGGGTACTCCCTCTTGAATCAACATTGACGACAAGAGTGAGAAGAAGTAAGGTTATTGTTGGAGAAGTAGGTGCTTAATTCCCAAATGATACTACATTTACTGCAGAAACTGATTTAAACAATTATTAATTTTACATTGTTATTGCTGTTACTCACTTATAGCTAAGAAATGACAGATGTAGGAATTCAAAATTTCAGGAACAGGCTGGGAGCAGGTACACAGCTTCAGCACCTCATATCATATCTGGCATTAACATATTTTTACAGATGGGAAAAAAATTCAGAGAGTTACTCATTGAAATGGGTTTTCGCCTTGATAGTGGTCATACATATATCATACTTTAAATCTATTATTTATCGTCATCACATCCCCTTGGAGACCATTGGTGAAATAAATAGAAGTAAATATTAATTTTGTTATGGTATATTATCCCACGTAAATTTTAAACAATTAATGCGAGGGAATAGAATAATAAAGCATACCGGCCCGGAGAGCAGGAGATCCAGGTTTCGAGCCCTGGCTGGGCAGATAGATTTTTATTCTATTCCCTGGCATTAATAGTTTTAAATAGAAGTAATTTCAGTATAGAGTCAGGCTTTAATACAACCCCCTAAAGAACTAAAGCCAAATACATAGACATCTCGAAGTTTTCAGTATATCATAAATACAAGTACAATATATACAGTACAACCCTATTGAAGACCATTGGTAAAATATTTAGACTTCATTTCCAAAATGCAGCACAGTGTAAGTTGTCACCATACCCATTTTCCTGAAGACCTTTGGCAATACACTTTGAAATTATACTAGTGTAAGGTGTCAGCACAAGTCCACTGAAGATCTTTAGTGAGCGCTTGATTTCAAAATCCCTTCCTTCCTCTAACCGCCCCCTTTCCTCAACTGATTTCAATCTAAAATGAATCCATTTAACAGTTCACACAATAAAAGCCTAGATACAGTATTTAAATAAGAGAGCCTAATCAACACTCAAAATTACATTCTTAATATATTCCTTAATTATGCCTTTTTATGTTATTTTGTTTTTTTGCTTAACTTCATAGAGTATAAATGTTATTACATTTCATTTTAACCTATTTTTTTGTAATGCTAATAATAATAAAGATATTAAATTTAGATTAAAGATATTAAAAATATTTGAAATTTTGTTTTTCTGTTAGTTAAAATGACTGAGCCTAAATACAGAATTTGGTTTCATTATTTTACAAATTGTGGAAGTTGGAACATGTTANTATTTATTAATAACTTTTTAGAATATAGGAAATAAAATTTAGAATTTAGGCTTTTCAATACAAGCTCTTAATATTATTCATATATGGTTAAAATAAGATGAGGGTAATGGGGTGGTTTAAAAGGAAATCTAAGTTTGTAATTTTCAGCTATTTGAATTATGAAAAATGTAGAAAATAATAGATATACAATTTAATTTTCTAATGTATGTTTTATAACATTTTTATGAAAAAAACATATAATTTACAAATGCAGCAATGATGGGAAAGTGCTTTCCCTAACCAGTCTAGAGCAAAAGTTTAGTGCACATACCTTTTACATGACCTATGACATGTACATTACTTAATAAATATTTTGGCTTGTATTTTAACACAAATTAAATCCCTTTAAAGCACTTTTCAAAACTGATTATTCAATTGTACTAAAATTTTCTTACATCTCCTATACTTAAATATGTGTATTATAATGTTCCACCTTGACTTTTTATCTTATATATCAATTTTTATTTTTACTACAATATTTTACATGAAAAAATTTGCTTTATTTTTATGCTAAATTCTCTATAAAAAAAAATCGATTAAGAAGGAAAAATAAAAGTAACAACAATAAACAATTTAACAAATGAGGATATGATACCTAAATATAGTCAAAAATAGAAAAATAATATTTCATTTTATAAGAACTCAATGCAGTCGCTGTATTCTTTAATTAAAAATGAATAGCTTATATAAGTATATGTACAAAAATAGAACAAACAAAGTATATGTAAATTTATTTAGAAACCCTTCACTACCTCCATTAGAAAGAAGTTAAAAGGATCATAATTCTCTCCGACAAAGGACGACTTCTTCTCCCTTACACACTAAAAGAAATTTAAGTATTCTTTCTGTGTTCTTTTTTTGTGAATTCTTTAACTCGTATTTATTCTCCAATTCATTTAGATTGATATTCATTGTGGCTGTGAAAGCTGTTTGTTTTTTGTTTATATATATGTACGTGTGTGTGTATATATAAAACAACATACCATAGTTCCAATGAGAAAAACTTGAGGAAATCTGCTAAAAAAGTTAAAAAAATTTTGAGGATGCCTATAATAATAAAGTTGAAACATTGATTAAAAAGAAAACAAGCATAAAAACTTGAGATTATTACAGTTGTTGAATCATTGCAGTGACTAATCATGCTACAAGGATGTTTTAAAAGAGATAAGTAACAATTGTTTAATTTTCAATCTCACAAAATATCAATTTCTTCAATTTTATTTTGGCAGTTAATCTAGAATTTCAAATATGCACTCAAAAACATTAAAATTATAAAACCTAAATCACAATAAAAAATATTTAAATTTGAGGGAAAGGTAAATAAATAAATCAGAGTAAAAAAGAGTCAACCTGTAATCATAAAAGCTATTAACTATAAAAAGCTTAATACTCCTGAGGCATCAAATATATTTATTTCAATGTAAGAAATAGTCAACAGGTAAAAAAGCAAAACAAAGATAACACAAAACAATTTTCCAAAAAGCTTAGCAATAGAAGAAAAATTTAATAATTTTTCTTAAATACAAAGTGTCTTTTGCAAAAAGAAAATTGCCATAAATAGTGTTTGCACTAAAAAATAAGGTAATAACTATCAGGTACAGAGGGTCAAATTGAAAAATAAATATGGCCGAATGACTCTTTAAATTTAGAATCTCTATTGGACACAATCAATAAACTCCATAATGTACAGCTCACTAACACAGTACATTCCATACTTTCTATCTATTGGTAGGCACACTGTTGAATTTCTATAATTTCTTAAATTTCACTTCGATTAGAGGATATCATCTGACTGGCAAATATATTTACAAAAAAAAAAAAAACAACAAGAAAGACCCAAACAATCCTTAAAACTTATTCATCTTATTAATAAATATAACTATATTTGGACATAAATATTCATATCAGGAAGATGTGGCAGAGTAGAAAAGAAAATCAAGTTAATTAGGCAACCATAAATGCCTAATACTTTTATTAGTATTTAATTGTAAAGATGAGCTCCTTTACCTTTATGAGTTCTAGGACTTATGATTTTGATCTGAGTACATGACCCTCATAATATTATTTAAGTAAAGAATATAAATCCTTTGAAAATAGAAACCTAGGCCTAAGAATCATAATAAGATAAATTAATTATTTTAATTAATTAGTTATTAAAACATTAATATGACATAGAATAGATCTACATGATTAATTATAGTAGACAGTTGATTCAATTAGACAATTTACCATAGCTTTTTAAAAACTAAATAATACGCCCCAAACATTTATGACAAATGTAAACAAAAATAAATATAGCTAGCTTTTTCATAAACAATCCATGATAAAACCCTCAAATATGAATTATAAAGTAAAGAGCATCCTCTATAACAAACAAAAAATATCTACTAATAATCTCTACCGTCAAAAACTCACCATTTTAATTAATAATAACTAAGTCTGCATTTTTTTTATGATTCAGTAGATGTAAATAATTTCTGACAAAGGAATCGCAAAAAAATATTCATTTAAACTTCATAATTTGGGGGCCATTTTCACTTGTAGTGCCGAAGATTAAAGAATTCAATCATATTAAAATATCCCTGAATTTTTACTAGAAATATAATAACCCATCAGTCTTTCACAATGAAAAAATAACAGTGGTTCCTGGGTTTGCAATAATTAAAGAAATTGATTCAAAACCAGAGATAGAAATAATTAGAATCCCCGTTTCAAGATTTACTATAATACTAGTAATTATTCTAGATTTAATATATTAATTACATAATTATAAATGGTTCAAAATGCTACCACCAAGGTAAAGCATAATGGCATAAAAGTGAATTATGCTAATAGTAGAGATATTTAATCCCATGCAATTTTTTTAAATTTTATTTGAAAATATTTAAACATGCTGAACTTCAGGTAATTTTTTTTTCTTCTAATCATTGATTCAATAGATGAAGTATTGTGATAAGGCATTTGCCAAGGCACAATAACATAATTTAAAATCTAGTTTTGAACTATGGAGTTAGAAATATCTTTGTGAAGTAAAATAATTTATATCCTCACATAGAGGTACTATAGTGGATAGTGTTGATAGATTCTTTAATATTTTAGTAAATGTCTTATATCTAAGTTAGTATTTGTATAGAACTTATTATAATGATTATAACACATAATACATTTGAGAATTTAATAGCTTTGTTTAAAACTATGAGTATGGAAGTTTCAGTTAAAAAAACAAAAACAAAGGTCTACACCTTTAGTTTTAATAGTATAATTGATAGATTAGAGCTTATGATGACCTAAAATTATCGTCAGGACGATTGCTAATAGAAATAGCTAAGTAACACTAAGTCTAAATTCTGGAATAGATTTAATATTTATGTTACTTGTAACACACCAAAAATTCAAAACCCAAAGACAGAACTTAGTTGGCTATGCATATATATGATTTTAATCACCTCTACAACACAATAAAGGTACAAATAACTTTTTAAATATTAATATTTTTTTAATCTGAGGAAATGAATCTACTTCTCCTAAAAGGCTTCAAAAAATATATATTTTTCTCCTACCTTTCTTGTAGATTTATTAATTATATTATTATTCTAAAAGTTTCAAAATTATATTTCTATTACAAAACAGTAATTATTTTTTGATCAAAAAACTACAAAAATAACTGCAGTCTTATCTAAAATCTTCTCCTTAAGTATAATAAACAAATTTTAGGCACTTTAAGAACATTTTAATAAATAGTTTATTATACATAAAATATCATTAATATAGAAAGAAATTTTAAGTTAAAAATAGCAAATATCAGAAAACTATTTGCCATGATAAAAAGAATAATGCAATCCACAATACAGAAAAGTATTTTCTGTAGCAAACAGTTGCAATCCACTATAACTAAATTTAAAAAAAATTTATTTTAAGTGTAAACTTTTTCTGGCACTAAACAAGCACTTTTATCAAAACAAAAATACAATCAAGGCTAATCAAGAAATTAGTCACCAAAGTTATCTATTTAACCGAAATCTACAGCTTATAATACTACAAGCTAATTACAAATTTCTAGTTTATCTTTTGATTTATGGGCTATCTTAAAAATATTTTATCTCTGGGCATAAGATTACATTGGAGGTGGAAGGGCCAAGAATAGGTTTTTAAAAAACTAAAATTGGCCTCCATACAAAGGCTTTTGAAATCAAAGCCAATGACAATGACACTTGAAACAGGGAAAAATTTAAGATTTATTTAAACACACATAAGTAAAGAAACCTAAGAGGCAGGTCTGATTTAACTCTCCAAAATTGTTTAAAAATATTACAGGCTTAATGGGATTTTAGATAACTAAATATTTGTCTTAAAATCATAAAAGCCCCAAAATACTTCTAAAATAATTTTATTTTCTTCAATCTATTCTTTTATTTTCAATTCACCAAGAAACAAAATCACAGTAAAATAGGAAACTAAGAATAAATGGCTTTGATTCTTACCTAAAATTGTGAATAAACAATTCTCATTATAGGCATCAAAACCAGCCATGTAAAAACTTAATATATATCTCTGAAGGAGAGTCTGTTCCTCAGTGAATAAATAAATAACAAAAAAAGAACTCATGAGTGAAGGCAAACTGAACTTTTTCAGAGATGGCCTCAATTCAAAATGAAGTAATACCAACGATGTAGTTGAATATAATTAAAGACATCTATTTGTGCTTAAAATCCTTAATGGCAAAAGGAAAAACCATCTGCTAATACGAAAAAGCAGCTAACCTTGAACTAAAAATATCTCATTGAACATCTTCATCAAGTTTTATTTTTATACATATTACAAAAAAAAAAAAAATTATTCTTTTACTTATTGAGACCTCTCTAAAGGTTCACATCCCATAACTATTACTTATTATAGGCAAAGAAACCTCCATCCTGTAGACACTTGGTTCATGCTATCTACAAATTATAAAAAAGAAAAAGAAAAAAAAATACCTTCATTGAGACAGAAAAAATAACACCTAAATTATTTTTAGACATATAAATAATACCATTATTTTTAACCAATAAAGATATCCTATGATTTCATTTTAATTCTGATTTTAATTCCTATAATTGAATATTATCATCCAAGACAAGATACAATATAGAACACCTTGTCTTAAGCCAAGAGGCTAGAGACCATTTAGACTGATATCTTGGTGATCTACAGTGACACAATGATAAAACTAAACTAAGGTATTGAAACTGGTTGCTAAATAAAAATTAAATAAGAGAATCACTTGATTATAAAGAAGAGCTTCACTTCTTTAATATCTACCCTAAAATTCTTTAAAAAAATTCTTATTGTACAAATTAACTTTCTACTAAAGAAAACTCAGCCAGATGATATCCATTTCTAATCAGTATAAATAATGAACTTAACAACACTAAATTGGTCAGAGGTGCTTAATTAATATAATAATAGATATGTAACAATCTATGGATTCTAATACTATTTTAAAAAATAATTAATTTTTTAAATAACTGGAAAAAGGCCAAGATCACCCGTTTAATAACTGCATAAAATAAAGATTTTCTCAAAATAACTATATAATAGTTCACTTGTATATAAACTTTACATATTTTAGTTTTTCTGTAAAAGTAATCTCTTAATAGTAAAGTGTTTAGTCACTAGAATAATAAACCTTTTAAGAAGATCATAACAATAAACAGGATCTTGAGAAGACATACATATCTTTTAAAATTTTCATCTAGAAAAGAATAAAAAAGTTTTTAATTATCAATAATGCTGGTTCACCCATAAGAGTTTGGCATCCCAAAATACTGTTCTATTAATCATTCTTTCTATTAAGAAATAATACACGAATGTTAGCTAAGAAGGAGCATCGATAAGCTAAAGAAACACCAACATGATAAAAAAAAAAAAAACAGCTATATAAGTAATTCTAAATGCTTATTAGAAAAATAATATTTGATGTTGGCTAATATTATAAAACTAATTAAATTTTCAAGCAGATAATATCTTCCCTAGCTTATTTAATGTTGACATATATATACAAGCAGGTTTTTAATTGAGTTCATGAATTAAATATTTTCAAAAATTAAAATCATACAGATACTGTACTTTAAATTATCTTATAATTACAGAATTACCAATATCATATAAAATCACAGCTAGGCAACATATTTATATATACAAGAATTCTGACTAGTTATTTTTTAAAAGAAGTTCTATGAGCAAAATATATTAGTTTTACTGAAAATATAAAATTTATTTAGCATTAGGACATTTGGTTATCAAATAATAATTTTAAGAGGAATTTTAAAAATGTAAAGTAAATTGTGTAACCATTAAAATAAAATTTCAAATTTACAATTTAAAACTGGAATTCATAGTATTCAGCAATACCAGCAAATTATCATCCCTGGTGGAACTTAAATTTCACTCTTATACTACACATCTGCTTTTGCATAACAATTTCAAGTAATATGAACTATTATTAAATATTATTGACTTTTTTCTTTAAATAAAATTAATTATTTTCAGTTTATATAATGAGATTAAATGAATTCCTAATAACCTTTGCAGAACTTTAATTTCATCAAACTTCCGTATGACTTAAGTTTTAAATCTTATTTAATTAAATAAGAGTCATAAAAAAGAGAGGGAAAAAGTAAGATAATGGAAAAAAAATTGACAAAAAATTCTTGTCTTTCTTATCAATATAGTCTCACGAACCTTTGTAAAAATATTTAAAAATTGGAATTTTTTTTATTATTCAAACAATAAAAATGTTTTAAGGTGATGTGAAATTGTTAGATCCCTTTTCCCCTTTCAACCCCTCGGCTATCATTGCTGACAGGCCTTCACAAGACCAGTAACTACACTGTGATCTATGCTAATTTTGGTTCTTTCATAGGCTAGTAATTTGTTCTGACAGGAGTGTAAATTCAAAAGAGTAAGGTTATTTAAATAATTTAAATTTTAACTATGAATTAAAATAGATAGGGTCCCAAAATACTAGAAAAGACATATGTCATACAAATTTTCCCAAACATTGAATATAAACCAACTCTATTCTACCCCAACTATAAATGGATTTCATTCAGAAGAAATATACAAAAAAAAGTTTCCTTTTTTCAAATCCTTCAAAACTGACTCTTCTATCAGATTAAAGAGAAAATTGAATAAGCTAGGTTGGAGAGCCCATGAAAAGAAGTATGTTTAAGATACTTGTTTTAAACAGTCATATTGCTCAACTAAGCAACTTAAAAGTGCCTAAAAAAAATTGAGTAGGGTGAGGTTTTGAACTTTGACTCAGAGAAACTTTCTTTAAAAAATACTCTTAGTGATTGACAGTACAACATAATCAATATTTTCATAATATGCACATAAAAAAAAACCGATTTATGAAGATAATGATTACATTGAGAACATGAATTAAGTAAATAAACAATTACTGATAATAACCAGTAAAAAGCAATGCGCTAGTAACATATCAAATTGTAAACTATTTGAAAAAATTTTATTCTCATAAATAAATATCAACATGGGAAAACAATATAACAAGAAATTAATAAATGTTGACATATTATAGGAAGATACAAGAGGATTGGACCAATACAAAACAACCAACCTTATTTTATATATGTACTAAAAGTATTTAAAATAGAAAATAGTTTTAGAAAAGAGGAAAAAAAAGGAAATTTTTGTAAAGATTAATTTGGCCGAAGTTTTACTTTGGTAGCCAGTTTTAATTACAATAGCATCTTCAACTCTGAGTTATTGAAACTCTAATGCAAATATTTAATTGTAGATTAAACCAAATGTCAAAACAAATAATTAAACAAAAAATAACATATTTCTCTTATAACTTAAGCAGGTTTTCTTGCAGCCAAACTTGTTATACAAAAAATGGTTTTCTTTCCTTACCTAGCTTGTCGATACCTCTTCTTGTATAAGAAAAACTATTCTGATCGATGCTAGAACACATTGAACTAATGCAACTAATAACATTTTATAATATTATAAACAATTATTGCTCTGTTTGACAGAATAACTTCACATGAACATAGTTCATAGTTAATTAATATTACCTTAATTAATAAAGGCCTAAAGCACTCATAATGCATGAAGAAGTTCATCTTTCAGTAAAATTTATACAACAAATGAATAAAAAAGTCTAGTGAAAGAATGAACAGTTTATGGAGAGTAGAAAAAACATTTGAAATACTCCTTGTTGAAGTTCTGGTTCTGAGTTAAAACAAGTAGCCTATGGACCAGATCGAGTTGACTAGAATTATAAAAAATTATCATTTCAGCAGATCGCATCAAGAGACAGCTGACTGCTGCAAGGATTCAAGTGAAGAATTCAACTGAGTTGGCTAACTCATACTCAGCTTCTTCATTTTTATAAGAATCCATCATCTGAAAATAAAAATTCTGTTTTAGTTAATTCTGTCACATAGGTTAAAAATGGTCATAAAAATTAAAATAAAGTTGTAGAAAAAAAATAGCTCTGGTGGATTCCTCCTCTTCATTGGGGTTATTGCCTTGATCCTTAACCCTCAAGTATTTTTTATTTATTAATTTTTTTTTTTTTTTTAGAAAAGGATTGTCAAGATTTAGGTATTTTTAGTTGAATAATTAAAAACCAATTTGTTGCAAAAAAAAGTTTTTATTTTAGCCAACAGTTCAGCCTAAAATTCAGGCCTTCATGAGGGCAAATAGGATGACAGGGAGAGAGAGACTACTGCTAACAGTAACTAAATCATATATTTTTTTAGTCATTTAATTGATTACCCCCAAACTGTTATGATTAGTACCCATGCCAGGTTTCCAGTAGTTTTTTTCTCTTTCAACTTCATCTCTCCTAAATGCTAAATAATAAACATTCTCCCCTAAAGAAGAATTCTTTATGCTCATAATCTGTAAGAATTGATATTTCATCAGGATAATTTAATATTATCTCTAAAGTCATTATCAAGGGATGGGCCAAATTCCTCCCATGCATCCCTCACACACCATAGCCATCTTCACCCTGTTTCTAGCATTTTTGTACAAAACGTTATTATTCCAGCTTCTCTTCGTACAGTACATTTTCCAATAGGTCTTCTCGATAGGTAATCTCAGGTCCAATCATAGGCCATCCAGGATCCTATCTAAGTTTAGCTTTCCTTCAAGCCGATTTCATAAGAGCAATATATATGTTCTCTTTTCTTGTATATTTCCGGTATTTAAGCTAATTATTGATATATTTATATTAGTAATTACACACATTTTATTACTTTATTAATTATTTTTTCTTTATTTTAACATATAGACTTTTTTTTAAAAAGTTTGTTTGTATATTTATTTTCTTACTCAGCTCTGAAATTTAAGCTGAAATATGTTAAGAATAATACAACTTTTTTGGTTTAAAAATTAGTTTTTGTTTCTTCAAATTCTGAATTCCGACAAATCCTTCCTCATAAAAACCAACTATACCCAAGTTGATTCTTCTCAACTCGGGAAATATACAAGTAGCATTCCTATCATCATGACACCAGGACTTACAACATCCACCATATACTTCATGTCCTCCAGCATAATTTGTCACAGACTTCCAGAAACTGAAGACCCACTTGAAATAAAGCTGACACTATCTTCCCCAGTCATACTGCACTCTTCAACATCAGCAATCCATGAGATCTGTGACACCCCAACCCAGTGTGAATTTATCAAACAACACGAACACCCATTAAATCAAGGTATATGGACTTTTTACCAACCTAAAACTATAATATTTAAACATAAATTCCTTTTCAACAAATAATAAAATCTTAGCTTATCAATCTCTGAAGTAAGCTTCCACTTAAAAGCAGTAAGGTTGGTTGTAATGTTGTTTAACATTAGAAGAAATATTGATGGACCAGATTTTTACCTAAGCATCAAACAAACACAGAAACCATAACACAAAGCAACAACAAATACAAAGATTCAAACCTTCCCTACAGCATACCAATAAAAAAACACCCTGTCACCAAAACTGACTATTTTCATAACATTTCTTCAATTAATATTCCTATTAATGTCACCATTCTCAGTTTAGGAAATAACTTTTCCACCCTACACATTAACTTCAACAATGTCATCCCTTAACAAGTGATGAAGAAAGAGAGAGCTTTTTTTATTATTTATAATTCCTTATTTTTTTTATTATAACATGTAGACTTGTTTTTATATTTTTTCTTACTCAGCTCTGAAAAAGGCATGAAATCCAAGACCGAATATCTGACCAATGCCTCATCATAATTATTCTCTTCCTTATAATACACACTTATTTATAATCATTTTTCTCCTAGTATGCTGGGCATCGCCTTAGACATTTTTTCAGGCCAAATATTTTTACAACTTCTTAACCGATATTTGTAACTTAATATCTTTTGACTTATGTGGAGGATCCCTCTGGTTGTTTGTCTCCTATTGTTATTCTCACCAAATAATATTTTTGGCATCATCAAATTGATTGGAGGACATTTCCTTTTGCCAGGCCTATGCTCGTTCCTCCTCAAGAAAATGTTCCTAATATGACTAGAAAAATAGATATGTTTGAAAAATACTTATTAAACTTTCTCAATGAATGATTGTAAATAAAACAATTTAAAATATGCATACTGATAGTACCCACCATATTCTTTCAAACTTAAATAAATTCAGAGGGGACTTGCAGAAAGTGCATTCATTTTTAAGAAAAGAATTCTAAAGAAAATAGAAGTAGAAATAGTCGACTCCTCAGTCAACTAAGCTAGTGAGATAATGGCCTAGAAAGGACAAAAAGGAAGAAAACATCAAGGATTAGAGAATTAAAATGTAAGAGATAGACTGAAAAGGCTGACAGAGAAAACCAGTAGAACCATCATTAACAATGAAATCAGAATTGAGTAAACAATGTAAGGAATTAAGTTAGGTACTAACTTCAACTTGCATTGAAGGATAAATACTCACTTTCCTATGATCTCATGATACTTATCTCTTGATTTGATAAAGCAGCTTTTCACTATTTTGATAGATTCAGGCTGATAAAACATTTTTTTGTACCAATTAAATTGCAAGAGGAAGGGGAAAAAATATAATTGCTAGTTGAAAAGGCCAAACAAGGTTAAAAGGAATAACTGATGGATTAAATTGATCTTTATTAAGAGTGTTATCCTGCTATAATAATAATCAGTTAAAAGCTGATTTTATGTTGCAATTACTAAGTTCTTACTCAAAATTGGCTGTTCTAGCCTCCATATGGCTGTAATTGTAATAACAATTAACGTATAATTGTAATTTCCAAAGAGTTTGGAAAGATATAGTCATTCATATAGGTCATTTATTATAATTATTTAAATTACTGGTTCATGAAGAACTGCAGGAGGGAAATATATTCATTCTCAATCAAATAAAATATATGAATATATTAAAACTTACTGTATTAACTTCTGCTAACAAATCTTGTTTTTGTTTGTCATGTTTTACTGTCAGTTTCTCTTTTTCCCTTCCTTGTTTCATCTGAAATAGACAAGCATATTTTATTAATGAAAGCTTAATTTCTAATAGGCCCCCTCCCTTATTTAAAGAACAATAACCTATTCATAAAAGGTGAATGCAATTGTAGTAAAAGTACCTCGAAGAGTTTAAAGCCTATAAAAAATAAGAAAAAAGTCAAGGATGAAACAATGAGGGATAGGAATCATCAGATATTTCTGAACTCCCTTTTCTTTTATTTAATTATTTTTATTACAAAGGATAATCTTTAGTGCCTATAATGTAAATAAAGGCCCTCAGAAGACGTTAGAAGCAAAACGAATTAGTAATAAAGAAGAGCTGTGTATTTGCTAAGTCATAAAGAGTGATAGTTTATTTTGAGGGTAAGTAAAACATCTACTAATAGATAAATTGCAGTCGAGCCAAAGAAAGAAGGATACTCATGCATTTAGCAAGTTCTCAGCTATAAAGAGCGATGGTGGAAAGCTTACTGAGCATTAAAAATATATAAAATAATAGAAGAAAATTCTATGATTTATTTGTATTATTAATATTAACTCTTTGTCACAAGAAGGTAAAAAAACAAGTTTAGGAATGAAGTATGGAATTACAGCACTGGCCGTTTTTCTCTCCCATGCTATTGTAACTCACAGCCAATAGTTAGTAACTTACTGTTTTCAGCAAATTACAAGAAGTAACTTATTGCACAATATGTAATAAATAATAATAATAATAAAGGAATCAAGTTTCATAAAACTTAATTTCATAAATACTTAAATTAGTAAAAACAAAAACAATAAGATCATATTTATTCATCTGTAAATAGCTTTACTAAATAAGTAGCATTTAGTGAATACATAACTGACTAAATGAGTTCATTTTTTTTTATTTACTAATAATCTTTTATTTGACTTCTTTATTCATTCATACGTTTTTTAAAAACATTTCTTTAAGAATTATGAATAAAAAAAAAAAAATAATAAAAAAAAAGACTATGAATAAAATAAAAGAGACTAAATTTTTTTTTTTTTTAAACTAGAAGAAAATTTGGAGGTTATTTGTTGACCGTCAGGTTTAATAAAGACAGAATTATCAGGAATTATGTCTTGATAGTAAAATAATTAAAAGCTAATTAGTAACCAAAAAAGTTTTTATTTCAGCCAATGTTTCAGCCTGA
>KZ807741.1:275603-301342 GCA_000696205.2 Oncopeltus fasciatus | reverse complement strand
TTTTTGGTAAATTTAATAACCAGAATTTGCACTTGAACCAGGTAGCACTTTAATTTCATTATTCAACAATTATAAAATTTAAAATGATCACTTTCACTAATTAAGAAAGTACTTGTGTGTGTGTGATTTTGCAAGCTTAAATGCATGTGTGTTTATAAATACACAGAAAAAATACTGAATATATAACAAGTGAATAAGTTAAATTTAATTCCCACCGTTCATGTTTGGCCTCAAGTTGTTTCATTTGCCCTGCATGAGCAGCCTCCATGAGCTTAGTAAGATTTTCTTGTTGCTCAGTTACATGCTGTTTCATTAGTGCCCAGTATTCTTTTCTCTGTCTTTCAGTCATTTCAGTCCACTGGCCAACTTGGCTAGCAACAGTCTCTTTCACACCAGCTTCTTTGGTAACATCCTGCTTGCTGAAAAATGATTAAGAAAGATCTTCTAGCAAATTAAAAATATAATTTTTATGCATGTTTTTATACAACATATGATATTTTCAAATAAGAAATAAAAAGGGGTTAATATTGCTACTAACTTTTTTCCTTTACAAAGCTTCTCTACTGCTGAACAGTGCTGTTTTTGCATTAAGCTTTTCTCTTTGAGATGTTTTTTTCTTAGCACCTCAATTTCTTTTTGTTGTTTTTTCTGTACTTTAATGAATGCTTTTTCCTGCTTCAACATTTCAGCAGTGATGACTTCAAACATAAGATCTTCAGCTGAAATAATAATAATTAAATAAAACAAAAGATTACAAAAAGTTTTGCTTTCATGTATAATAAGCCTAAGAGATTGTAAATAAGGCAAAATAATTTGTTGAATTTATGAATAAATAATAAGTCAACTAATTCAAAGTAGAACAACACAGCTTAGAACAACACAGTAATTTTTAATGTTTAAGCCCTAAGTTATTTGACCAAAATCCTGAATAACCTTCAAACTTTCACCTCTCTCTCATTTTCTCTCTCTTATTGTCATAAATTATTTCACAAATGAATAATTTATTTATTTATAATATCAAGTATATAAACATTTATGTAAACTAAAGAAAGATTATTTGACTAATAAATATTAATAAATGTATATAAAAAAATAATTCATATTATCTGTCATTTGAAAAGCACGTACTAAGTAAGCTCTCACCAAATTGCAGAAACTATCTTTTTGTATACAATTATTTATCAAAATTAACTATGAACTTTATAATATTATAGTTTTTAAATTAAATTTATTTTAAAAGACTCGTACTTTATAAACTAAAAATTCAATAATACATAAACAATAATTGACTTGGTCTTCATTGTACAAAAGGTGAGACTAAAATGAAGAAGAAGCAAGCTATCTTTTTCTACAGTTTTTCCACAAAAAATAAAATGATATCTTTATGACATTAATTACATAAATTCCTAATATAGTTAGATTAATTATATAATGAATAATAATACAAATTAATATAAAATATAAAGAATCAAATATACTATAACATTATTAATAATTTTACTTAATCAGTATTTAAATTCTCAAGAAATAATATTAGGCACATAAATTTATTAAATGGATAGAAATTTATTCTTAAAACAGTTAAATAAAATATGTTTTCGTATTTTAGCTGGATTATGTCTTCCAATGTTCAGGATCGTTCAGTGCGAAACCTTCTTATGCTGTTATGTCACAATATGAACATAAAACTTTGTTTCAAAGACATGCCCGCTTCACTCCAAATAATAGTGCTTCATATTTAGAATAGTGCATATATAATGCAATTCAAATTGAATAGTGTTATTAAATAATGTTTTCAGCTATAAAAATGAAATAATTTTAAACAATGAACGTCTAAAAAAAACTAAAATATGAAATATCAAAATATTTTTATTTATGCACGGTCACTTAAAGAAACAGTATAGCCTTATCTTGTCAATTTTTAGAGTAGTAACACCACGGTAAGTGTCTAAATATTAAAATACACAATGAAGTTCTCTCATGAAGTAAACAGCTGGTTTTAATACAGAATGTTTTTCCAATATCAACACTAGCATTCATTCATTCATTTATCTGAATATGTTCTCCATTAAAATTCTACAGAATATCAAATAGATAAAATTAACAATTTAGAATATAAATATTTGAACTATTTGTCTCAAATAATACTATAATTTTAAATTTTCTGNCTTTGGTATATATATATATAAACTTTGATACCAGCACCAAAAAAAAACAACCTTTCTTTTCTTCCTCCTTTGCAGCTTTCTTTGCAGCAGCATCACCACCACCAGAAGCAAGGCCCTGTGTATTGATATCAGTCTCTTCAATCCCCATGGCTTTCATTTGTTGTGCTCGCTTTTCTTGGGCAGATAAAAAGGCACGAGGATCTGAGAGAGCAGCCATGAATCCTAAAAATCAAAATGTATTTTTATGTAGGACTTAGATTATAAAATTACTTTGCTTTTGAAAAAAGCATGAACTTAAATGTTCTAATTGTGAGTGCAATAAGACTTACGAGTACCCAGATTGTATACAGTAACTTTCTAACTTAAATCAGTTTTCAGTGGTGGAATAACCATTTCTAATCTATATATGGTTATCAGTTATAGGGTTGTAAGAAAAAAACACTAAGTTTTGGGCGATCATTGGGGTAGCATTAATTCTTTGTTAAGTCAACAAAATGAATAAGTACAAAGACAAGTGAGTTGAAACAAAAAAAAAAATATACATGTATTATTATTTATTCGTTGAAAAATAAAAAGGAATTTTTTAAAGAAATTTTATGAGAAATAAAAAAGTATAAAGCTTGGGCTGGTATTTGACTCGGGTCTTGTTTAGATTAGGCCCGCCAGTTATTTTATATTGACATTTTATACAGAAATAAAATCACATGTTTAAATATTATTTAATTTAGTATTGTTTGTGTAATTGCGGTTATAAAAGTATTACAAAATGAATGTTTTTGATGTTTACGATTTATGCAAAGAAGAACAACGAGCCAGGATTTTTTTTGAAGAAAGAGGAATTCTACCTAAGGAAAGACATTGTAAAAAAGGCCACATTATGAAATTTTACGAAGAAAGGAAAAAATATAGGTGCAACAAAAGAGAATGCCGGTATGAATGTGGCATGTATACGGGTACATGGCTATGTGGCAGCAGGTTACCGTTAAGTAAAGCCCTTTTATTCATTTACTCATGGGCACAGGAGTATACAACGTTTAAATTTTGTTCAAAAGAGCTCAATATGAGCTCTGCTACAATTGTTGATTGGAAAAATTATCTGCGGGAGGTGTGCGCAGCTAGTTTGCTGAAAAACCCAATGGTTATTGGAGGGAAAGGACTGACAGTTGAGATTGACGAGTCCTGTTTTTCTCGTCGAAAGTATAATGTAGGACGAACCTATCCACAGCAATGGGTGTTTGGCGGGATCTGTCGTGAGACAAAAGAGTGTTTTTTGTACACAGTGCCCGATAGGACAAGAGAAACCTTGGAGGAGTGCATAAAAACATCAATTAGACCGGGTTCCATTATAATGTCTGACATGTGGAAGTCATATAGTGGGATAGAAGAAATAATTGGAAAGGATTACAGGCATTTTATTGTAAATCACTCCAAACATTTCGTGGACCAAGAGACCGGTGCTCACACTCAAAGAGTTGAGTCTATGTGGGCCAAAGCCAAAAGGAGAAACAAAAAGGAATGTGGGACACATCGCTCTATGGTAGACTCCTATTTATGTGAGTATATGTGGAGGCAGAGAAGCTCAAATGAAGACGTTTTTGATATAATCCTTAAGGACATAGTAAAATTTTGGCCTCCAGAGGTACGTGGAGGAACTGATTAAAAGTATGATAATGTTTTTGGTTATGTGTAAAAAGTTTTTATTAAATAAATCATATGTTTTTTAATTTATCAATAAGTAACTGTTACTAGATAAAATAACTGGCAGGCCTAATCTAAACAAGACCCTTTGACTCTACTAAGCCTCCCTTAAACAGCTATTAGTAAATTCATCCAATCAACAATTGTTTAATCAAAACCTGAATTAGTTTTTTCTTCTTTTTGTAAGAGAGAGGGGAAGCAATCAACCTTGTTGTCAGCTATTTGTTAGACTCACATTTTTTTTCTTATATTTCTTTTTTAAATAATGATTTTAGATGTGGTATTTAATCCCACATTAAATTTTATACAAGAAATGCAAGAGAGTCCCCCCCCCCCAAAAAAAAATCTTACTACCTCAGCTGGGAGAGTGGTCAGCATACTTGCCCGGAAAGCAGGAAACCCAGATTGGTATCCTGGCTGTGGTAGTAAGATTTTTTTTCTGGCTCCCTTGCATTTCTTGTACAAAATTAAACGTGGGATTAAATATCACAACTAAAATCACTCTTTAATAAAGAAACTATTGTTACAAAAGGCTTTATAAGCAAAAGCCTTAAGGACAACAAGACATGAGAAAGAAAGGGATCAGTATAGACAAGGACACTAGGAGAATCAATAGTGCCAACATCCTTTTTTTTGCCACAGCATAACTCCTTCTACTAAAACCAAATTCTGCAACTGATTGAACCAAAGAATTCACTGAATTTTAAAGGAGAACTGTGGAACTCATAGCTGAAATCCACAGATTAGGGCATTATTAGATTAGGTCTTACTGGACATTTGATTGGTGAAATGGTATTGTGGCAATGTACAATAGCAAGTGAAGTGATGGCTAAAGTAAACTACCAGATACCCAATATTCAGGTGGATACAAATTGTTCAAACCAATGACTGATTTAGTAGTAATTATAACATGTCTTAAAGGGGAAAATTGACAAATTTGAGGTTATAAACCAGTAATACATAGGCGTTAAATAAGCCTACATGCATATGAACCAAATATCATAAAAAAAATTCAACTTACCCTCAAACCCATCTGGTACATAGATTTTGAGTTCTATATTGCAAAAAAGCATAGGTAGAGACATGGGGAAGTTGGCCTCAGTTCTCAGAGAAATATGCCGATAGCCTGCCTGTAGCCCGTCTAGCGGAAGGATCCTCTGACCCAAAAGCTTCCCATTTTCATCGTAAACTCCAAACCTGAGAACTGCTAGGTCTGGTAGCACCACCTATAAAAAGAAAAAGAATACCTAACTTATTTATGAGAACTAAAAATCACCTTTCAATGGAATTCTTAATTTAAAACAAGCTGGAACCATTCATGAAAGCTTCAAGCATATGACTCAATATGCAACGAGATAAGACCATTTTCTATTTTTGTTCTCTGAATGAATTGTTTATAAAATGCATAATTTACATTTTGTGGGAGTATTAAAGACTAAATCAATATAACTTTAGATAAATACTGAACTAAAGACAAGAAAGAAATACTAATAGTAATAAACATATGAATTGTTTAATTACAGATACATATAGAATCAAAAGTTTAATGTTTTATTAATTAAGTTTCAAAGAAAATTTTGGTTTTCCTGTAATTATGAACATAGATCAGTGTTAAGGAACACAAACAGGAAAGTTGTAGCAGGCTCTGCATTTGACAGTGAGTTACCATTTATGACACCATGATAAATCAAATAAATCCTTTAAGACATTACAAAAATTGAAAAGTTGAATAATTTGAGAAGTAATTAAATTTTTAAAATAAGATCTCCACACATTTATACATTTTATCGAGCCATATTTACAATTTATAACAATAGTGCCTTGTTGCCACAAGCAATGATATTTCGGATTGATTATTTTTGTAATTTTTAGAAATTTTAATAACAGTTACTATTTTAATAAATGAACCTGTATTTTCAAAATATTTAGTTTTAAATTTTAATATTTCTTCTTTTCACTTTTAAAATTTTAAAAACTTTCTAGTAATTTTAAGATTATATGAAGCAGTTGAAAGGTACGAACAGTCTTTTTCTCAATTCTTTAAGCATATTTCCCAACTAAAAAAATTATAACAAGTTATCTTAAAACTTATGTAACACAAATACTCACTTAAAAGGAAAGAACTTACAAAAAAATAACAGTAGATTCTTGACACTTTATTCATTTAAAATTTTTGATCACATCATTAAGTTATGTCAAAGCATTAAAAGAACAAGTGTTTAGTATCTCAATACACAAAACCATTGTCAATTGAATGAAATCTGAAATTAAAAATTAATTGAAAAAAATCAACTTACTTTTCTAAAAAGAAAAGGTTCTTCATTGTACACAGGGTTAAGGCCATTGCTAGGAACCATTCTTGTTCTAAATTCTTTCCTTATAGTATCAGTTGGTAGTCCATACATATCTACTTCCACATAGGTCCCAACTTTCTTGTCTGACAGAAATTGGCCAGCAATTACCTGATAACAGAAAATTAAGAATTTACCTAACAATATAAGAAGAGATCAAATACAAGAATTTTATATTTATAAAATATGTTCATCAGAGGTGTGTGCTATTGCATGTTTGTATTCTTAATAAAATTAGACGTCGTGTGTTTTAAGATCATGACAATAGCAATGATAACAATTAGAATGTGTAACTAAATAAATTGAAAAAAGATATTAATTTAAACCTTCATCATAAATCATGACCCATATAATGATAAAACCATTAGTACAAGATTTATATTTAACTCATTATCTATAAAATAATGAAATAGTACTAAACATTTATTATAATAATCATGTCTGCTATGACTTTTGATCTTCTGTTAGGAACTAGAAGCCTTTAAGATCCATTAAATTATATTAACTTTCTAATCTATTAAATAACTATTAATTGTATGTAAATATTTCTTCTCCAGCATTTAAGATGAAAATAAAATAAATTCTCCACACAAGGATGAAAACTGTGATCTCTCAAAGTCTTTAGTGCTCTGCAATTAGGTAAAAAGAATCCCCAAAGACAAACTAAAAAATTTTAACAGAAACTATATGCACAATACTGGGCAGGTTAAGCTCTGAGCAACCAAAATTCTCAGATCTGGAATGTTTTATATACTTTATAGTTTCTGTTAAATTTATATACTTTATAGTATCTATTAAAGTGTTTTAGAACAACTCTGTTGGGCCTTCAGATATTGTTCGCACTATATCGCATTTTATGTAAATAGGTGTTGATAAAAACTTGGTTGTCACAGAAATTTTAAATTTTTAACCTTCAATTTAACCCTCTTAGAGTTGTTCAAGCTCAAATGGAAGTTAGTAGATAGTTGAAGTAAATAGAACCTAAATCCCAAGTTTCATCAAATTTGTATCAGCTGTTTCTGAGAAATTTTGTTTGCGACATACAAAGATGGTGTCCAGCACAGTTTTTTTAAATTTTTTTTATTTTATTTTATTTTTTTTTTAGACTCAATTAGTCTTGAAATGTTATACACGAACTTGTGAGGGGCTTATGGTTTTGATTTTTCAAACAAATTGAAATAGTTTATTGTCTATTAAAAGTGAAATTTCTTTTAGATTGATCATATATATAAAATTAACTTATTTGAGTTTTAGATCAAACAAGTTTAGTAATTTAATTAGTAGCATTCAGTATTGGGGAAGAGACAAAAAGCAATTCATTAGACAAAAAAGAAATGTCAAACACAAATACAAGGTCATAGTAAAGTTTATAATAAACTTTAAAAAATACAGTAAAGCTCATAAATTTAAGACATGAAAAAAATATATTCACCTGTACAGAACACTGAGCAGCTATAACACCATCAACAGGAGATTCAGCAAAAGGATCAAAATTACGATCTGATCGCCTCATGAAGTCAGGCTTTAGAAGATATCCACAGTTTCCATTGTATTCAAACTTTCCTTGATTTAATTGCATTGGAAGATCTGCAGTTTGAAAATTAAGAGAAACCATTTGGCAACCAGCATTCCAGAACACCTATGATAGATTATATGCTAATTATTAATTCAGACAAAATATTCCAGGCCAGGAGACACATTATAAAAAAAAAAAAGAATTCTCATGGCCTAAAGCATCTACTATATACTAACAGGTTATAAAAAAATTTAATGTCTACAAAGTTGTACACACCCATCACTTCTTAATAGATAACATTGAAGCATAAATCTAATTATAATTGCCATAACTTTTAAATCTGACCAATAAACTTATCATACATTTTAATTTTCCTCCTGAAATAAAATAATTATATTTCTGCAAGATTACTGTCCAGATAAGAGGAGGGCAATCAAATTTATTTTTGTATGTAACATTCAACATGCGGGTAAGAGTGAATTTAAAACACTGAACTTGAGAGATATAAGGAATCAAAATTAAGTCAATCTGAAATTCAAATTTAAATTGCAGTGTTTAAATAATTGAATTGTTCCATCAAATATATGAATCATCGTAATTTTTTAGAAAAGTTATAATAACAGTTTCCATTCATATATATCTATCTATCTTTTAGCATTTTACATACTTTAGCTTTAGGAAAATGACCTAATATTGAATTGTACATAACATTTCCATTGTAACCTGATTGAAGTAAACAGGGAATTTTTAGTAAACATAAAATGAAAATTTGATCTTGGATTGCTTAACAAATTTTTTTGTGATACACATGCAGCCTGCCATCCAAATAAATGGGTCCATGTTCAGGAAGATTGTTGTTCTTTTTCTTTATCTATGAAATACTTAAGATGCAAATAAGAAATTAAAAAGACTCAATCACTAACTTGAGGCATATAATTAGAAGAATCGGCTCTAGTTCCTTTTGGGTAGATTCTGCTCATTTGCCTCTTATTGTAATTTACAAACTCCAATGCCTGAGATTTTAAATAGCCTAAACCAGTATTTTCAGCAAAGGAACTCATGTTATGGTGGATATTTTTTTCTAAAAAAAAAAATAAATAAAAAAATAATAACATATAATATGCATAGAAACAATGTTGAAATGGAAAGTCATTTATCTACAAAAATATATTGCATAAAAACAAAACATTTACTAACGTTCGGCTACATCAAAGCCTTGAAATTTAATAGGCTGAGCATAATTGACCATTGAAGATAACCAAGGGTGCACATTAGTTGTACTGCCAGTGTACTGTATTTGAGGAGGAGCTTCAACAGCAGCAACATCTGCAGCGGCTTCTTCAATCTGAAAAACCATACACGATGTTGACTAAACAGGTATAATTAGAGTAGTAAAAATAAAAATATAACTTAAAAAACTTATAATACTCAAGTATAATAATTTGAAGTAAAAAAAAAATTGGGACATCCTTCTGAATTAATATAAAAAATTGAAATTGTTCTGATACAATGACAGATCATATTTTCTAAATTAGCCAATCATTAACAATGGTGTAAAGGCACTATTGTGAGATAAAGTTGGAAATGTTAGCTATAGTTCAAAGCATAAAAATTTTAAGCATTACCTCTAAGGTATATCATAATTATTTGTCCAGATTATGGTCTTCTCAAATGGCTAAAACTAAAATAAATGGTTGAAAAGTCATGAAAATCTCATTAGAATGCTGATGAGCTTTCACATAGTAGTATGGAGGTGGATAATTATCACCTGGACCAGGAGGATTATCAACCATAAATGCATCTCTGAATAGAACTTGAAGAAGCTAAAGGAAAATTATTTGTGCCTTAGAGTTATATGTGGATGTACAGAGAATTTGTGAACCCTTTTCAAATTTTGAGCTACTGGAGTTAAAGTCAACTAGCAATGGAAATTAGTATTTCAGCCAATTTGAAATGGATGAAGTACATAATAAAGTTTATGAATGATATATGAAATGCTGCTATATATTAAGGAATAAGATATTCTTAAATCATTTCCATGAACTTATAGCTGTAACGAAATATACTTATAATTAAAGATTATTTCAAAAGGTGCATTGAAACTTTTACCTTGGAGGAAATTGCTCCCAAAACCATTTTTTTTGTTGAAGAATTTGTTCATAACAATATGCCTAAAAAATTCGGGTAGGTAAAACACTATTTTGAATTTTGGGAGTTTTAAGTAAAAATCAATTGTATTGTACTCAGCACAGAAATAAACCATCTCACAAAAAATAAATTAAAAAAAAAAGCAATAAAGTATTTCGAGTAGATGTTTTATTTGTTGGGGTTCAGTTAAGGTATACAATTTAAAATTGACGAAATGAATGTCAGTTATGAATATGGGATCCTGGTGACACGACGTCTCCTCTCGCTTTCGTCATGAAACTTTACCATAGTCATAGCCCTGAAGATGACTTATAATATAAGCCAAAACTTTGGCAGATAACTAAAAAATACACATTTATTTTAAATTGTACTTTTTGATCTACCTTGACTGATCCTCAACAAATAAAATACTAATAAAAAAAATACTAATAATCTCTGTGGTAAAAAAATCCCCCTTTTAAAGTATTATGATTCGCTATAAACTTTAAATTATTCATAGAGCAACACACTTTGTAAGAATAGTCGCTTTAAAACACACACATGCACAAAAGAAAACTCAGATACCTGATTAGATGACTTTCTTATTTATTCTACTATTACCTTATTTATTCTACTATTACCTTCTTCTCTTCAAGGCTAACATTCACAGGTGCTGTGGCATCTTCCTTTTCTTCGTCTTCTATTACGAACTGCCCCTGAACAAAAAGTTCAAGTTCTCTTTTTTCTACCTCAGGTTTCAACCTTTTATTTTTAATAAGAATTTTTCTCTTCAGTAATGAAGGTGGTGGTAAAGGAGCTCCAGGTTCTAGCTGAAATATATAGAATAATATAATTAATCAAAAAACAATTTCAAAATGAACTAGAAACAAAAATATGAAAAAATGCATCTGATAAATAATGACTTTCAATATCGTAGTAAATATATAATAATAATTTATTGAATCCTAAAAGTAATGATTTGGTAGTGCACATAGTATTTTACTCTAATAAATCATTTAAAATTTTTTTTTTAGCCCACAGTAAAAAATAAGAGGGCACCAGGNGAAACTGTACATACATCTGACAACCGTGGAAGCCTACGTGAACAACAATATATATATATATAAACTTTTCTTAATCTAATTATTTAAAAAGGAGGTTAAAAAAAAAAGAAGAAACATTGATAGCACTTAAAATCCAAATTTGGATTTTACTTTCCAATGTATTGTGTGGGATGGATAGATATTTTTGTTTAAATTCAATTTTGAGATTTTAAGTGCCTTGAAAAGTTATATATGTATATATTTTTGGGAGGGGAGTCATGATTTTGATGATATTTATTTTTTATTAAGAAAATAAATTCTATATTAATACACATACATATATGTGGATGTGTAAATATGAAATGAGAATTTTTAATAGAAAATGTATGTTTATTGTGCAAAAATAATACATAGTATATTTTTCGAAGAACTGTTGTTCACTATCTATGGATTTTTCCCATCTCTCTGAAGTCAATCCAATCATTAAGCTATTTTGGTACATATTTGTAAAAAGTGAAGCACTGTATAGCTAGTGTGTGAACCATCAATGAAAATAAGTAGTAATTGAATGGAGCAAAATCTGATTCTTAAGCCACATGCAGAAGAACTTTCCACTTGAACTTCTTGAACATTTACTTGGCCAGTTTTGCCGTACTAAGGTATTGGATAAGAACTCATTGTGTTTCTTTCTAGATATTCTGTCTCAATTCTTGATATCTGATCTCAACAAACACAGAGCATTGTCTTTCGTTCAAAGCAATTGGGCATTGCAGTGGATTTCGATGGTTTGACATTTTGGATCTCATAGTAGATCCACTTTTGGTCAGTCACAATTCGGTGAAGAAATCAATTTCTATATTTTGCCTGGTGAGCAGCATTGGCAGCATTTTGGTTTTTAGAGCTTCCTGCAGCCTATCAGTTGATGAGATACTCATTTTCCTCCCTTCTGTATCTTTCCCATGGCATTCAAATAAACATTGTGATTTGTCTAGGTCATGTTACCATAAATTTTGAAAAACATCCAATGTGATTCTGCAGGTGTTTTTTTAGAAAGAAAAATAAAATCAATGCTGTCCGCTAATTATAATTTTTTGGCATGTTGACATGTTGACATCAAAACTACCTAACATACAGTAGTAGAATGAAACTAACGTAGGTCAGAGTTGCAAATCTTTATCAGATAAAAACAAAACAAATGGCAACACTGAGAGGATTAGTTGGTATCTACATTGACTGCTACCCCCTTTTCTAGATGAATTCTGATTTCATATTTTTACACTGGTATATAGGAATATATAATTCCGTATTTATTTTTTGAAAAAATTAAAAAGTTATTGGGGTATAAATTAGGGGTGGGGAGGAGGAGAAAAAAAGTGCTGAAGTTGCTTAAGGGGTTAGGAATTAAAGGTTTTAAGACAAATTCAAATGAACATAACATATTCAAATGAAGAGTTTTTGACTGTGGAGATTATTAGTAGAGAATTTGTTGTGGTTGACAGAACCCAAACAAATAAACTACTAATAAAGTAATTATGGATTTAAAAACCATTCTCAAATTAAAATACTGTAAATCACTATGAATTAAAACTAGAAATTTTTTAAAATCAAAACTGTAAATGTAAGAAGCATATTGCTAAACTTAAAACTGGGAGTGGGGTCGAAGGGAACTTTCTGTACGTGAAGTGGTTTTTTTCTTTTGCTATTATAATTATTATATTATCATTATACTTATCTATTTTTTTCTTTGGAGTTATGGCACAAGGAATTACTAGAATTATTTATATTTGAAAGAAAATTAATTTTATCTAAATTCATTTTTTAAACTTTTTAAGAACCAATTACTCATTATTTAAAAGCTCATAGATAATTAGTTTTTTAGGATACAAGAATGTTAAGAAAAAATAACTTTTAATTAGCACTTGTTTTTTCCACTCTCATATTGAATAATATCCATTATCTTTTCTGTCATAATTTCTCATAAATTGCATCTCTAATACCAATTATTTGTATTTGTAATATTTAATGATTCTAAAGATGCATTCAAATGTACATTAAACTGACATACTATGTGTTTTATTCATTTTTCTCTAGGCTACCAAATTACATCTTATCATATCATTTTCAATGTTTCCTGTTTTAATATTATCAATAATTTAAGACTCACATATAGATAGATATATCACATAAACTAAACTGAAGGTACTTTAGAAGAAGCCTTTTTTATTTAATTGACAATATTACTTTATCGTAAACCAAGTTTTCCACATATTAAAATAAACATTATTTTATACTTGCTTAGTGAGGTTTAAAATTAACACTAAAACAATTTAATAAATTACATACAGCCATCTTAAATTCAAAATTTCTGTTACCCAGTAACTTGACAGTTTTTGTAATAATTAACAATTTAATATGCATAACTATAACTAAATATAACTATAACATGAAATATGTTTGGTCAAAGGAAACTAAAATAGGCAATTTAAATAAAAGCTCAAAACTTAATTTTAATGGCAATATTCACCTTAAATAAAATATCAGTACACATAGCCTTCCCATGAGTAATAATAGGCTCTTCATCTTCACCTTTGCCATCCCAGCAGTCGAGTTCCACACACCTACAAACATAAAATCATATTATTTACAATTCACAGTTTCATCTTCATCTAGAGCTATAAAAAATAAATTTACAGTTTTCATAATTTTATAGATTTAGGGCTCTGAATATTGAATTTAAGAATTAATTATACGAATAAGAAATTAATATCATTCCACTGATTGATACAGTAAATTGGTATTTGTATTCCATTAGTAGAAGTTACTGTAGCTTAATGTTTTTGTAAACTCTGAGTAATTAGAACATATTTGCATTCATCCTTTGGCCTACTGATACTCTTTCTACATTTATTAAAATTTTGTTTTCTTTGGATAAAGGGCATGAAGAGAATATTTATTAAATAATTAACTTTTTTTTAAATAATTATTTACAAGACCTTTTCTCTAAAAATTAAAATAATTAAAGATTATAAGTTAATTTCATTTAGACTATTTTACAGACATCCTAAGATGTATGTAACAGTATTGTAATGCTAGGGATCTGACCATCTGTTAGTATAGAATACCAGTTTCATGTGTTTTCATGTTTCAAAATGGACCTCAATATATAGTCTCACATATAAACATTTATAAATAAGCAATAGTAACATTTGTTTTACTCTTGTTTGTTTTAGTTTTGAAAGAAGATTTAAAGGCATTATTATAAAGAAGAGGGTTTAGTTTTAAATGCTCTCTCAGATTCAAATACAGATACCGATGACGATTCTAGTGAAATATGAATTTTAATGAGATGATCGCACACATTGAACAATATGTTGGGGCAGCAAACAGCAGTGCCTAAAGTTTTCAGCATGGAAGAGGGCAATCAGCTTGAATTTATTTGAATTGAAGTCCTCTTTGAGGAATGAAGTCCTTTCCATTTATCCTTATTTCTTACATCAAGCTGGTAAGCTTTGATGATGATATCATCAATTGATCCATATAAAATTAATTAGAAGTTTTAATTTTAAAATGGAAATAATTATTTTAATTCATTATGATATTTTATTAATATTATTCAATTATTATTTTGTCTTAGTCGTCTGTGATTTATAATGAAAAATTGGATTTCAAAAGTGACTTTAGAAAATAAAACCACCTGATACAGATATACAATATTAATTGGCCGACCTTGTAAAATGTGGAAACTAAATAGATTATTTCCATTCAAAGCCCCAATATGCTTTTTGTGTTAGAAAGTGTATTTGGATAAATTACTTTGAATATTGACAATCCAATTAATCTAAACAGCATGGAATAGCACAAGTGAAATACATTGAATAGTTAATTATTACTTGTGCTGAACATTTAATAGAAATATTTTGTAAAGCCAAGAGTAAGTATACCTGCATCCAGCTAGGAGAACTTGTCTGTACATCTCAACACTTGATTTTCCTCCAAATTGCCGGCCTGTGAGATATGTGTTATGAGAGCTATTAATGTAATAATGAGAAAGAGGCTGGTCCATATCCATATAAAAATCTAATCGGTCTAAAAATACAGGTGCATTTTCATCTGACATCAAGTAACGAATTAGGCCATCCTTTGTCAGTTTTTCTGTAAAAGAAAACAAAGATCTTTAACTGAATTCTCGTTTACAAAATGTCAGAACTTTCAATATTTGATTTCTATAAATGTATAAAAAATTATAATTTTTTCTTGTTTATTTTTATTGTTAAGCCATCCATACTGGTTCAAAAAATTAAACCTTTTCAAATAAAACTTAAAAATTATTAGGCACTAACAATTTCTTTCCAAAATTTGAATTCATTAGATTAAAACACTGCATCACATTTTATTGCTCTCGCATTATATAGAGACAATTGTTGGCTTTCTAGCACATGGGAAAGAAGAAGAAATTGCTCATTGCACTCTTTCAAAAATAAAGGTACTCAGGAACACCAATTACTAGGATGTTAAAATAATTATGGTATTTGGGTGACCACCAATTATTCTGCCTCATTGAGCATTTATAGTGGCATAATAATCATCAACAATTGGAGACATTTAACTCAAATATCAACAATTGTCATTAGTTTATTAAGTCATATTTATATCACCTAAAGGATAAATCATTGAAAAATTTATTTTAGAAGTAACACAAATTTTTATAGAAACTCAATGAGATATTTCTGATAAAATTGGAAGAAACCATGCAAAACAGAAAGAAACCATGCTAATACAAATAATAGAAATAAATAAACGTTTATTATTTAAAAAAAATTTTTTTTTTCTTAATTAGAAACAAAATATCTTGGTGACATTTCTAATGAGCTTCACAGTCATTGATGGTTCAAATGACGCAGTAGTTAAAAATTCAAATGAAGGTTTGCTTGCTTTACCAGTTATTGAGGTAAAAACAGGAGATAATCTTATAGAAGATCACTGAAATAACAGAATTTTGGAAAAAAAAAAGCCTATATGTATCATCAAATAGGAAAAGATGCTATTTGTTCAAATAAAAAGTTTTTATACGAAAATTGTGATCCAAAATCGAACTTAATGAGATCTCAAAGTCAATAATCTGTGGAAGAAAAGAAAAATCCTCATGCACTCAATTAACACATAACTTTAAATACAGAAGCTATTTACTTTCTTTAACAGCTTCTTCATTGGTTTCATAGGTAGCAATGATTTCAGCAGCTCTCTTCTCATCATAGAGTGGATACAATATTTCATTTAGTCTTGGATCCCTTTGCTTTTCATTAAGGAAGTAAATAAATTGATCTATATTAATAGTATCAGCTTTCCCCTCAGTTCTAAAAAAACACGTTAAACCATATAAATATGATAATATTCATTATAAATGGACTGTTCTAAACTGTAGTTAAAAACTAGGAACAATTCTTATTAATTACAAGAAAAAAATTAATGTAAAAATTGCAATATAATATCAGAAATAAAGAAAGAGCCAAGAAATATATTAAAAACAGTAAATAAAAACTTACATGGATTGAAAAAGCTCTTCAATATCATTTCGTGGACATATCTTATGGTACAGTTCATAAAATTTATCAAAAGTAAAATCGGCAGGTTCAATTACATCATTCTGCAAACAGAACAAAATTCTGACCATCATATAATTTGATAAAAAAGCAGAAAACCTAAGTAACATACTACTCATTTGAATAATATATTAATTGAATAGGGGTAAATTATAATATAGCATCATAATAGCTGCAAATTAAAAACTATACATAAAAAAAGTATCCATTGATTGGAAATACATAAAAAAAAGAAGAAAAGTATTCATTGTTCTTAAGCAAATATTTTGTCTTTGTATTATCTACTTATATGATGAGAAGACTAACAAAACTTTTGGGATACTACGATTCAGTGGCTATATTACTAGTTGTATACCAGTCAGCTATTTTAATAACTCAAAAATATATGTACAGTTTCTTCTTACGGGTTGAACCGTGTCAAGTTATCGATAGTTTCTGAGCTTTCGCACATCCTGTGATGGCTTCTTCAGGGCTAAATAGAGAATGAGAGCTGTCTTCAAATCCAGGGGTACTTATACTCGGCACGGTCCGGTCCTTGGGCGAAGCCTGCCTTCCCATTGGTTGATCCTGTCTTTCGGCGGCTGGTTTCCGGAGTAGTCAGGTAGCTGGTCACTGATTGGCTGGATCTTCTTGTCGACTAGCGCTCGTTTCCAGTTCTTGCTGAGTCTGTATCCGTCTTCCCTGTTGATATTCTTCGGATTCTTCATTATTTCGATGGCTTCTCTGGTGGTTCGTCGAGAGTAGTTGCTTTCTCGGGCCAGTACTGAAGCGTCTTCGAATTTGATGTGGTGGCTGGCATTGGCGAAGTGTTCTGCTAGAGCTGACCTCTCCGTGCATCCGTGTTTGTTGTCTGCGATGTGTTCTTTGAGGCGTGTGTTGCTCGTTCTTCCGGTTTCTTTAGTGTAAGAAGTTCCGCAGGAACAGGGAATCTTGTATATTTCTGGAGTCCGAAGTCCAAGCTTATCCTTAGGTTTCGGAAGGATGTCGGTTATTTTCTTGTCTGTGCTGAACGTTGAACACCAGCCACCACATCAAATTCGAAGACGCTTCAGTACTGGCCCGGAAAAGCAACTACTATTAATGGATCATCGGAGAAGCCATCGAAATAACGAAGAATCTGAAGAATATCAACAGGGAAGACGAATACAGACTCAGCAAGAACTGGAAACCAGCGCTAGTCGACAAGAGGATCCAGCCAATCAGAGATCCAGCTACCTGACTACTCCGGAGACCAGCCGCCGGAAGACAGGATCAACCAATGGGAAGGTAGGCTTTGCCCAAGGACCAGACTGTGCCGGGTATAAGTACCCCTGGATTTGAAGACAGCTCTCATTCTCTATTTAGCCCTGAAGAAGCCATCACAGGATGTGCGAAAGCTCAGAAACTATTGATAACTTGTCAGGGTCCAACCCGGAAGAAGAAACTGTACATACATCTGACAACCGTGGAAGCCTACGTGAACAACAATATATATATATATAAACTTTTCTTAATCTAATTATTTAAAAAGGAGGTTAAAAAAAAAAGAAGAAACATTGATAGCACTTAAAATCCAAATTTGGATTTTACTTTCCAATGTATTGTGTGGGATGGATAGATATTTTTGTTTAAATTCAATTTTGAGATTTTAAGTGCCTTGAAAAGTTATATATGTATATATTTTTGGGAGGGGAGTCATGATTTTGATGATATTTATTTTTTATTAAGAAAATAAATTCTATATTAATACACATACATATATGTGGATGTGTAAATATGAAATGAGAATTTTTAATAGAAAATGTATGTTTATTGTGCAAAAATAATACATAGTATATTTTTCGAAGAACTGTTGTTCACTATCTATGGATTTTTCCCATCTCTCTGAAGTCAATCCAATCATTAAGCTATTTTGGTACATATTTGTAAAAAGTGAAGCACTGTATAGCTAGTGTGTGAACCATCAATGAAAATAAGTAGTAATTGAATGGAGCAAAATCTGATTCTTAAGCCACATGCAGAAGAACTTTCCACTTGAACTTCTTGAACATTTACTTGGCCAGTTTTGCCGTACTAAGGTATTGGATAAGAACTCATTGTGTTTCTTTCTAGATATTCTGTCTCAATTCTTGATATCTGATCTCAACAAACACAGAGCATTGTCTTTCGTTCAAAGCAATTGGGCATTGCAGTGGATTTCGATGGTTTGACATTTTGGATCTCATAGTAGATCCACTTTTGGTCAGTCACAATTCGGTGAAGAAATCAATTTCTATATTTTGCCTGGTGAGCAGCATTGGCAGCATTTTGGTTTTTAGAGCTTCCTGCAGCCTATCAGTTGATGAGATACTCATTTTCCTCCCTTCTGTATCTTTCCCATGGCATTCAAATAAACATTGTGATTTGTCTAGGTCATGTTACCATAAATTTTGAAAAACATCCAATGTGATTCTGCAGGTGTTTTTTTAGAAAGAAAAATAAAATCAATGCTGTCCGCTAATTATAATTTTTTGGCATGTTGACATGTTGACATCAAAACTACCTAACATACAGTAGTAGAATGAAACTAACGTAGGTCAGAGTTGCAAATCTTTATCAGATAAAAACAAAACAAATGGCAACACTGAGAGGATTAGTTGGTATCTACATTGACTGCTACCCCCTTTTCTAGATGAATTCTGATTTCATATTTTTACACTGGTATATAGGAATATATAATTCCGTATTTATTTTTTGAAAAAATTAAAAAGTTATTGGGGTATAAATTAGGGGTGGGGAGGAGGAGAAAAAAAGTGCTGAAGTTGCTTAAGGGGTTAGGAATTAAAGGTTTTAAGACAAATTCAAATGAACATAACATATTCAAATGAAGAGTTTTTGACTGTGGAGATTATTAGTAGAGAATTTGTTGTGGTTGACAGAACCCAAACAAATAAACTACTAATAAAGTAATTATGGATTTAAAAACCATTCTCAAATTAAAATACTGTAAATCACTATGAATTAAAACTAGAAATTTTTTAAAATCAAAACTGTAAATGTAAGAAGCATATTGCTAAACTTAAAACTGGGAGTGGGGTCGAAGGGAACTTTCTGTACGTGAAGTGGTTTTTTTCTTTTGCTATTATAATTATTATATTATCATTATACTTATCTATTTTTTTCTTTGGAGTTATGGCAATGGCCATTTTATCCTCCATGCTATTGTAATTTGTAAAGAACAACATAGTTTAGCAAATTGAAAAATACAGCTGCTTTACAGAAAGTAGTAAATAAATATTAAATAAAAATTATTTATATATATAAAATGAAGACTATATTAACTGTCATAAACAGTGCACAATTAGGAGATAAATTATATAAATCTTATTTACAAACCCACATTAACTTCCACGCCTATACCAGCCAACAATAAGGCTCATTTTAGATCGGATTGTATTTTACATGATAGCAATCATTATATAATTATAAAAGACAATATTAAGGTGAAAATAAATAATTTTATAAACAAATAGCACTAATAAAATTACTCTAATATGAAACATTGTTCTAAATTCTAAAAAGAAAAATTCAATATAATAGCATCTATAATCATAAAATCTAACTATACACTCTGATAATCATTATAAAATTATGCAATAACTAAAATATTATTATGGGTCCATTTTGCACTAATAAAACAATTATAAAATATTGATAAGGGCCTCATTTTGATTTAATTTATAAACAACAAGAAGTTATATTATAACACAATTATATTATTTCAGAAGGAATATGATAATTAATAGAATACAAATAACAAAATCCTACCTTTCCACTTGGAAGACCTAAATCTTGAAGGCATTGATAAACAAGTTTTTCAGTTTTCCCAGAGGCAAACGTCCGAGCAACAACTTTTACAGGCACTTTCCCCTTAGGATCCACAAGCATCCCAAGCCTCATCCAACTGTAATGTTATAGTTTAATTAATTAAACTCTGAACAATATATATATAAAAAATAAAATAGAAATAAAAAAATTAGCCATTTCAATAAAATATGATAGCCATTTTACTAGCAATCAGCTTTACAATGAGCACCAACAGAACATCGTTAAGGCGTGAAAAGCGGGCTAGTGAGAGTTTTTCTTATACAACAAATTTAAGTAAGAAAAATAATAATTATTAATTAAATATAGCCCCCGGTACATATTTTTACTCACTGCTTCATAAGATTGGTGCGAACGCAGACATTGTTCATCTTGTTATTATGTGTGATTTTTCTTAAACCATCTTGCCACGCCTGTGAAAAAGTAAAACATGCAAAACAATAACATCAAAACAAAAACAAAAATATAGAACTTAAAACAAAATAAATGAACTTAAATAAATCATCATAAAATAAAAAATAAAAGGTTGAGAATAAATTTTAAATACTAAACATTATTAAAATAATAATTAAAATAATATGAAACGATATTTTTCAATGTAAAAAAGCAAAAAACAAATAATTTATTCATAAATAAAAATGCATGCAATTATAATTTTTATTTTGTTTTCAGCATACACTCACTTTTCCCTTTCAATTTTGTTTCAATAAAATTGCTAAATGTTTCATGCAAAGGAGAGATTTTTTTTTGGGGGGGGGGGGCATTGTTAGCTGTAGCATTACAAGGTTATTTTATAAAATAAAGGATCATTTAAAAAAATCAGACATTAAAAAATAGATTTCTTCCTCAGTGCAGGAAACTAATGGACATATACAAGGAAGTATTTGGAGAAAATCAATAACACAGTACATCATTTAAGTCCCTAACTTTTTTATAGTTGATACAAGCCTTATACTTGATTGAATAACAATTGTAATTATGCACTTAAATATGCAAATTCCTATACATACAAATACATTCAATTGTTAAGGAATATCAGCAGGTTATTAATTAATAGAATGAGCAATTTAAAACTAAATCCTGTAAAGTGCTTAACAGACAGGCTTTTATTAATCAATAAAAAAAAGAAGGTTTAATCTGCAGATAGTGCTGATCTCTTCACCTTAAGTGATTGGAAAGATGACAAATAAACGATATTGTTCTTGAAGGCTTCCAGATATAAATTACATTACATAACTGGAAGTTTCACCCCATTTGAATCACATCAAACAGATTTTTTAATTAAGTTGTTTTCTAGGGTACTGATAGCCTAGCAACCATGGGTTAGACACATGCAATTTGTGACTCTCACCCTTCATTATCCCCATAACCCGTCCTGAAGAAGGCCTGAAATTCAGGCTAAAACATTGGTAAAAATAAAACCATAATTATAACAATTAATGCGAGGGAATAGAATCTCGGAGGATTAGACTCTCGCTAGTGTGTTGGGAATTTAATAACTTATCTAGCTCCTCCCGGTGGCTTAATGGTTAACATTAGTGCCCGGAAAGGAGGAGATCCAGGTTCGAGTCCTGGCTGGGTCAGATAGATTTATTAATTCTATTTCCTCGCATTAATTGTTTTAAATTTACGTGGGATAATATACCAAAACAAAATTAATATTTATAAATAAAACCATATTGGTTCACCAATTTGTTTTTATTTAATAAAAAACCTTTGACTGAACCTCGACTATCTTTTCCTCTTTAAGTTGTTTTCATTCATAGTAAAACGGACTTCCTTATCAGGATTAAGAAATAAAGGAAGAAGGAATCAAGTGTGTGTGTATAATATATATATATCATATTGCTAAACTTAAAACTGGGNATTTATTAAAGACTCTCATTAATTAAACCTACTAAATACATACACAATGAAGAACTCTACAGACCTCATCACAAAACTACAAGACATTAGAATCACATAACAGACAAGACCCATATCATACAACATCAAAGACTTATACCATACCAATAGCAGAAACCATAGATATACTAAAAACCGATCTAATGAATCTTTATGTAGGCGATCTGACAGACATAATCTCAACAATATTAAAACAGAACTATTTCTTGAGGAGAGGACTAACAGAAATTTGGTCTTGGGAGCAGAAGACTGATTTGTAACCAAAAAATTTTTTATTTTATCCAATGTCATATTTGGCCCGAAGATGGAAAACTCTTTCTGAAAGTGCTCGCCAGGAGAACGTGGAATGCCAATGAAGGCGGATTCTGAGAGGTACGATAGTTTCATATTCATTGGTGATCCTAACCCCTAAGGTAACATAGAAAGTATTTACTCTTACAAAGTTGACTAAGAAAAATTTCCACAACAATATAAAGCTAGAAAAAGAAACATTTACCTATCACCATAGGCGACATCAAAATTTTCTATCCTAATGTCAGTTGCTCTGTTCACACCTTTAGCTTCCATTTTCATTTCTTTCTTGTTAGTGACCTAAAAAAAGTAAAAAATAGATATTTTATATATAATTTTTTATTTCATCTGTTAATAATGAAACTTTTTTTTTTCAGTTCATTTCATATGCTGAAATAACAGTTTATAAAAAAACCTTGGATAAAGTCCTAATTTTAGTTGTATAAGACCATATATAAAAATTTTACTATAAGTATAAAATAATGTAATAATATATAAAAAATATGTTATGATACTTCAAAAGTACTTAATATATACTAAAACTAATATAATAATTGACCAGTTAATAGCAAGGTTCCTCTGCCACCATTCCTACAAAGGAGCACCTTAATGTCAACACCCCTAATCCTGTTCACGTAGGCTTCGTCGGTCGTCAGATGTATTTACCATTTCATCTTCCGGGTTGGACCGAGTCAAATTGTTGTTATTTGCCTCGGTCCAACCCGGAAGATGAAATGGTAAGTAATCAATTTTTATTTTTATAAAAATAAAATGGCAATTCAGGCATAAAGGCACACTGTACACTGGAGCAATGACCAACATTTGACATTACCACATTTGTGGTAGTGAAAATTAGTAAATTAAGAGGATTCACTAACACAGATAATAGGGACGACAACTGTGAATATTAAAATAGCAAAACCAATTAAAACCTTAAATAATAATTACCTAATCAAGGTCTATTCATAGGCAATACCTCATCAAATATAAAAAGAACGAGCTTTCCCACAGGAGAGAGTTGTCTTTGCACAACACTTTGAGTGTTAGCTTATGATTCGGTATTATGAACTCTGTATTTGGTAATTACTTTCTTCAGTTTTTATTACTGAAATATATCAAAACCTATATAGCTATGTCCCATAGGAACTGTATTGAGAAATACTATACTTTAATTTATAGTAAACCAATGCACTGATTTTACACAAAATTTAGCTGTTTAGTTATACATAATTGAATTACTTCTGGGACATTCAGACCTTTTAATTTATTCAGACTTTACATAAATAAAGGGCCTCTTCTTTTTTGTAATCTGATTGATGAAGAAAGAATAATAATAATAAAGATGAAAAAGCTATAAAAGAAATAAAGTAAATTTAATTTTATTTAAAAAAGAGTTATAGTAAATTCTTGTGAAACAATTTATTTTTCACAAAATATACATTTATAATAAAATCCGAATAACTAATGAAAGCCACAAAAAAAATTCTTTAAGATTGAAACAGAATCCCAAGAGGAGAATCAATGATTGTGCATCATTATATACATCACACACTCATGTCATTGAGTCTTTTATTTACCACAGTATCCACAAAGAGGCAACCAGCCACTGTTTGATGCCAAAAAAGAAATGACCAAAATATATAGAACCAAAGATGTAGGTACATATTGATGTATCTTAACATCAAATATGATTTTTAAAATAGTAATAATTGACCAATCATATGTAAGTAAGAATTACTATATATATATATAATAATGCTTAAAACAGAGATTTAATTCAAGATTATAGCAAAAGATGCTTTGAAATTATTTCACAAATGAATCATCTGTAGTAAATGAATTGTGCAAAAATCCAGCTGCTTTTGAGAATAAGTAAGCTACTGAATATTAAAAAAAAAAAGAATTAGATTTTTTAATAATAAATAAACAAAAAATAAAATAATATTTTGAAGGGGTTAATGCTAAATTGTTTTTAATCCAATTGCAATAGTTCATAATCCCCAACTTGAAATATTAAAAAATCCAAAACCAAAAATAATCCTATAATCCAAAAATTTTATTAAAAGAAAAACCTTAAAATTATGTATCGACATCAGAGAGTCAAAATGTAGATTAAAATGTAAAATGTAATAGAGCTCCATTATTCCCGTAAGAGGGTAGTTTCATCTCAATTTCAATCACTTAAAAACTGAAAATTTGATAAGCATTAAAAATCAGTATTTAAAACTTACAAATTCTAGAAAATAAAAAGTGTCCTTTACTTAACTTTCCTATAGGTTATGAAAAAGCAGAAGTGACCATTCATTTCATATTTGGTACTATACCACACCTACTAGTATAGAATGAACTTATGAATTTTAAAAGAATATTGATAGAAATGAGTGACATTCGAGCACCGCAGTACTAAAAATTTCATCAAAGTGGGTATCTCAGATAAGAATTTAAGTTTTAATGACCAATTTTTAGTTAAAAAATAAAATATAAATTATTTTATGGTGCCTTCAACATTGCAGCTTTACCCCCTTTATAAATTTATTTCAAATTGATATATTGTAGAGAAAAGATTAAATACTAAATACAAACTTTTATTCATTGGTAATTGACTATTTAATAACACATAAAGCATCAATATTTTTTACTTATGGCTTTCTATATACTCTAACCTTAGCATTAATTTTATTGAAATTATATAAATTAGAAAATAAAATGTATTTTATTTAGGTTTTAAATTAGAATCACAAATATCAAATAAAACCCTTGACTGATTATTTCCCTGGCCTAGTGAAAAGAGCGAAAATGGATCAGGGACTTTAAAAAAATAAAGATTAGATGAAAATCTAAGCTCAGTTTTTAAACTGCTATACTTAAAATACAGTAATACATTTTTAGCCAGGTATATTAAAAAAAAAAGTGTATTTTTTTCCATTCCTGAAAATCTAGTATAATAGTTCTAATAAAATTATGACAGCTAAAATAGATGTTATAGACATAAAAAGTTATGTAAAATGATAATGGCTTTTAAATGCACCATTTAAATATGGACTAATGAAATTTTATATCTAAAATTTTTTTTCATGAACAATTCTACTTTCAAAGTAAATCAAGTTTTAAGTAAAGGAGAAAGTAAATATGCGATATTTTAAAAGCTAAGTGAAAGGTGCTTTATATATATAGAATTGCTTGTAACGGTAAAATGA
>KZ807741.1:259190-275155 GCA_000696205.2 Oncopeltus fasciatus | reverse complement strand
ACAGCAACAATGAAAATAAAAGATTTTATAATAATTTTAAATATTTTTTAATATTTCACTTTATTGAGAAAAAGGATAACATTGGCAGTTCTATCCTTTTTTAAAAAGAATTTGGTGTTGTTAGGACATTCTGTCAGCTTCTTGTAAAGGGTCCATGAATATCACTGTTACGTAAGTTCATGAGGAATTTATTTTTCTTTGGGACCTTTAAAGTTTTGTCAATAATAGTTTAAATCTTAATCACATTAGCCTTTCTAAATTTCAGTTCTTATTTATTCAAAGTAGTATCATTAAGATTAGATTTTAAAAGTCCATTATGACTTTTAAGTATCACCAATCCATTTAAAACTTTTTTTTTTTTGGAGGTTTTCAGCATATAAATTAATTTATTTATTAATAGTAACAAATGTTTGCTAAGCTTCAAGTTTATGGTAAGTCTTAAGATAGTTAGTGACACTACTTCTTTAAAGGCAATATTAACAATTATGTTCATTAAAGGTGGAAATTGTGTAGTTGATTTTGTTTAACATTAATCGGTTCAACTTAAACCAATAAATCAGTATGTAATCATTCAGTTAACTCTGTTTGCTATTTTATTATCACATTTTAAATTAAAATAAATGTTACTGATGAAGAAAATACACATTAGGTAAAAACCAATTTGAGTAACAATAACACAGCTTCTGGCCATGGACATCAGAGAGTATATTTGGCTTAAAGATATACCCTATTTTACACTTTATTGACACAGCAACGTTTATACAGCTTTAACTTGTTTATACAAATCTTTCAACCTTATCACAATTTATAGATGCTGTTATGACATGAACCTAGCCTTACAGGAAACACAGGATGTTCCAAAGTCTCTTAAGAATCAATGATTTTAGATCAGACTTTCATTTTACTTTAGCAAGCAAATAGTAAAATGAAAGTCTGATCTAAATACTGCAATACAAGTTCTTAACATTGATAGGTTTTTAAGTCTAATATATGTTAGTAACAAAAGATACATTTTGTATGAATTTAATAGAATAAAAAGTATAATGCATACATTTAACACTCATTTCCTGTTTGCTTCAGGCGTTTGGCAAACAACTAAAAATCTTTTATTCAATATCAAGTAACTTCCTGTAGTAATCAAAGCCAAAGGGGAAGGAAAATAAGGTAATGTTTTCAATGCCAGAAGGCTTCCTGCGGTTATCAAAACATAAGAAAGAGGAGGTGCTAAGCATTATTGAAAAAAATTGACTGTAATAAATTATTTTATTTTGAATTAAATATATTCTAGTTTTAAAAATTTTAATTTTTTTGGTTCACATAAAAAAGAATAAAATAAATCTGCATTAGAATGTAATTTTACAAGTTCAATTTGCTTTATTATTTGTTTAATAAGATGGCAATTTTCTATTGGACATTTTACTTTAAATAATTACTAATACGGTTTTAATGATGGAAGGTCTTGTAGAAATAGGCATGAAGTTGAACATTAATTTTATAAAGAATATTAATAATTTTCATTGATATTACAAATAAATGACAAAAAAATTTGATAAAAAGTCAGATATATTAATAAATAAAAAGTCAGTTATAAATAAATAAAAACAAAATAAACATACAATCTTGGAATACACTATTTTCCTATTCTACTACTCTTTAATACTCACGTACTATATTCCTAAAATTATGGATGCTTCGTAAAATATTTTTGAAATAACATCAATATTATTTATTACAAGATAACAATTAATTTAGTATCACTAAATTACTAATTATATTATCGCTGAGTTATTAAAAGCTTTATTTAGCTTAGGAAGTTAAAACAAAGCTTTTAACTAAGAGGTAATTTAAATTAAGTGAAGTTTAGAAACATTATTATTTACTATTAAAACCTCTACTAAGAAATCTTATTTTACCATTACATAGCATTTCCGTCATCAAAGCACTTAAAATTATTTATGGAGATAGCACTTGGCTCTACATGGAGCCAAATTTTACATTTTTTTAAAATGTAGTAACTCATTTCCTCTCAATGAAGGTTTACAACTACAAGAAAAAAACTAGCATAGAAGAATATGAACTTCTTTGAAGGGTTATAAAATTCACCTTTCATTACATTAGTCAAGGTTGAAAACAAATGTTTAGTCAAAATTATTTCAAATTTAATGATATGTTTCACTTCCGAAACAAAGGATTAGGAATGGGAAAAAGCATTTAGTAAGAGCATATCCTCAGAGTGGATTAAAGCAGAATAAATCATCTTTACGATACATTCCCACATTATACATATTATTTTCTTAAAAATATATATTGATCTTATTTTTTGTCAGGGACAATAAAAATAATTTTATAATTTAATTATCAGAACTTTTGCAAAACAATATAAAATTCTTATGGAGAAAGAAGAATATGGAAATAATCATAGACCTTATATCCTATGAAATAATCATAGACCTTATATCTTATTTTGCAAAACAATTTTTAAATCAATTTACTCTAGATATATTCTACAATCACTTAAACTAATACCATAAAGAATGCACTTCTTATTTATGACCCTAAAACAAAAATAAATTGTAATAACTGGCTACTAAAAACTCTTTTAAGAACAAAAAAAGTGACAAACTATTTAATCTATAAAATAAACCAGTAATCCTACCAATATAAATATAGAATAGAATAACATCACCACTTCAAAATGTCCCAATAACAAATTTTAATTTTAACATTTATGTCGAAATTAAGATTAAGACAAATAATGACACAAATTATATATTGAGAAAAAACACATTGTATTTCTCTTCCTTTATTAAAAATTCTTTTTTATATTCCATTGCTTTGAGAATTTTATTAATTTAATGATGTAACATTAGAAATAATCCCTGTGCTCCCTCCTCTCTAATAGAATTCTGACCAGTGAGGAAGGGGAGACAAATTTTAACATTGATAAACTTTACATATTGTAAAAATTCTTGAGACTTGATAAAAAAAAGGCATTTGAATCCATTTTTTTTTTCTAACAGTTCACATTGTTAAGAATTGTTTTAGAACACAAGCCATGGAGGTCTAGGGGGAAACATATGTTAACCTTCAAGTGGGATTGTTGAGGTATACAGTACCCTATATCCACCCCCCTTGGCTTGGCTATACCACTCTATGACACAGTGCCATTGCCATTGCAAGCATTTGCTGACCTAGCCCTCTTATCTTTTATCAACCTTACCCACCCCCACAAACTTGTCATAAATTGTGGGTAAAACTTTTGTGGGGCATTCCATAATCTGAGTGCTTGCTTGTGTATCTCAATGATTTTGTACGGAATTTTTTGTGTTTTCATAACTAAAATCATTCCTTAGGATATATTTGAGCCCTAAAAATTTCATTAAGTATATTTTTACTTTATTTTAAAAGTTTTTGTTTCTACTTTGGCAAGTGATGTTAATATTTATTTACATTTGTAATACCTATTTGTTATAGAAATATTAATAACATACCTATTCATTAGTTTTTTTTTTGTTCATTTGTTTTTAACCCTTTAAGAAAAAAAGAAATGCCCTATAGCAAGTGGGTCATTTGAAATCTTACTATCTTAATATAGCTAAGATTATTGATAAGTATGTTCTTGATAATTGATCTATAATAATTAAGGCATTGCTGTTTATTATTTTAGTTGTAATTCTTTTTATTAGTAAGTGCAATAGCAAATTTATTTTTATAACAATTTTGAGTTAGTTAGTAATTTACCAATATTATAATTACCAAATCCAAAGTCTGCAACACTACTTCCATTTTATTTCCCACCACAACCTCCTGCTTTCCTTCCAACAAATTAAGTAATTTTCCCTCCAATTTTTTCTATTGGTATTGCAAATAAAACCAAACTTAATTAGGATGTTTAAAAAAGCAAATAATAAATCAACTTTTAGTCGACTCTAAAAGGAGAAAGGGAAGAAATAAAAATATAACGCTGAATATAAACTAAGAACATATCTATAAGTCAGAAGAAATAAAAAAATAATGAAACTACAGCGATATGTCCTGTACCTTAAGCCATTTAAACCGTCTCATCCGTTCCCCACTTCTATGTCCATTTCCTGTTCCTTTCCACAACGGTCAAATAAAAATTTTTATACAGATCAGTCAAGATGTAGATTCAGTTGAGCTCAGGTATCTCTCTCCCCCCACTCACCCTATTTGGTATGTACTCTTACGAATTTTATTAATTATTTTTTTATTAACAATATGTTTAATATCTATTTTTATAATTGAGTACACACAGTTTTATATTTTCATTCATTAATCTTTGTTTGATTATCATATATAGACATGTTTCTATATTATTTTGAATGTTTCTCTTTTATATTCAGCCCTGATGAAGGTCTGAAATTCAGGGTAAAGCACTGGTTAAAATAAAAATTATTTTGGTTGCAAATTAGTTTTAATTGCTCAACCACCATGACCGAATTCACGACAATTCTCTCTTCTTAAAGTTATATTTTTAATTATGTATGATGTCATATTATATTATGCAGAAACAATTAAAGACAAATTGTGAAAAGTAGGAAGTATCAATGAACTAAAGATATAAGTTTAAAAATATTTATATAACTAATTTTCATAATTGTCAACTGTCAATAACAGATATAATAAACAAATTTAGCAATTAATTTCACAGGTTCAAAAAATATGAATAATTTTGGTGAAGTAAATAAAATTCTGAATATAGTACAATTAAAATTTAAACCAAAACAAGCCTTTTAGTTTAGTATTTTTTTGCGATCAAAGGTATATTTATAAAATTGTATTAAACTAAGATTAATGTATAAATCTGTTATAATAAAAAAATAACACTAGCATGAGTGCATAGCTTTCTTGGCTAAATTTTAGCAAGCATGCAAGCATATCTTTTCATGATGAAGAACTTCACTTTCTTTCAGTCATATCTCTGATCTCTGCCTTTTTTAAAGATTAGTTATTGAAATTTTAGTGTGAATTTAAATTAACTGGTTATGAAATTGGGGGAAAAAACTGAATATAAACTGCTTTTAAATAAAAGCCCTTCAGTTGCAAAGTCATGACTAATCATAAAAGTCGAGGACGGAGTTCGCAAAATATTATATTAGACATTGGAAATTCAATATGCTTACTTAATCAAGTATACCAAGCTCAGGCAAGACTCCACTGAGTTCATCAGATGATGCCAGATGAAAGCTAAGGACAGACTCTGCTTAATTGTACAATATTTGATCTGTATAGGCCAATTTTGCTGAGAATCTCAAAGATGGAAAATTACTAGTACTTGGAGTACCCAAGAGGCCAACCATTTACTCATATATTAACTGAAACCTAAATAATTTGACAAAATTAATGCTTCATCCTTGATGCAAAAATTATAGATGTTCCTAATAAAAAGAATCCTCATTAAGAGACCAAGCTCCATTATTAGGCTCCAGGACAGCCTTTCAAAGTAATATCAGAATTATGGATAAGCCTGTACATTTCTTGAACCTTTAAACTTTTCTTAAAACCTTCTTAAACATTTCTTAAAATATAAAACGTTTCTCTTCTACTTTCAAGAGAAATGCTGCTCATTAATTGGAATAGCTTAAAGTTTGGCCTACCTTCTTGGAAGTTTGCTTGGGCTACTTTCTAATTATGTCAGTTACAAGAGTGACAGTTAAGCGAGATTACTTTCTAGAATACTGAATAGTTTATTAGTGTTTATTAAATCCTTCTGCATACCCCCCCCCCCTACTTTTTAATTAAAAAGTATTGCTAAGAAGAACATAAAATATGATGGAAAAATAGTAATTTCCTAGAATTTTATAAATATCAATATAATGATTGGTAAGGTGAGGAAGTTTGTTTTTTAGGTTTATTTATATTTAAGAAGGTATTAGAAGCCTTCATAATTTCATCATAATATAGAAATCAGCTAAATTAATCTTTTAAAAAGACTGGCTAAATTTTATAATTAAAAAACACTAATAATATTTGAAAACTTTCCTCTCATAAAAAATGTAAATGAAAAAGAAATATATTGAATTTTATTTTAAGTTGCACCTCTGGCTACATTGTATAATTTCATAACATTCTAATAATAAAATTTTTATTTTTTATGAAATATAATTAAATTCTTAAATCTTAAAAAAAAAACAAAAAANTTAATTTAACTGTCTTAAAAAAAAAACAAAAAAAACCTAACAACTCTTAAGAGTTAATTAATTAAGGTTGAGCTGAACTTAAAAGAGGGGACCTGAAACTCATGATTTAGATTAAGAGGGGTGCAATATGTACCACTGTCACAATTGATTCATTTGATTATTAAAGGTTTCCTAAAATATATATGTAAGTAATTAAGAATGAGGGTTTATTTATGGCACAATATTATAAACTCCTATGTGGACTATTGAAGTTATCATAATGGAACTAGAGAGTAACTATGGTAGCATTAATTACATATCCCCTTAGATTTATAGCAGCAATATAAAACTATCAAAGGTGGAAGAACATAATTCTGAAATCTTTTATTTAGAAAAGTTTTAATTACCTACACAGTGCCAAGGAAAAATGGTATACAGTTTATATTATTAGCTAGTCAATTTAGCTATGGATCAATAATTCACTAAGAGGATTCTATTGGGGTATTAATTTGAAAGTACATACTTTAGAAAAAAAATAATAGTAGGTATTAATATTAACCGTTTATTTAATTAATTAAACCGTTGATTTTATTCTTTTTAAAGCAACAAGTTGGTAACGGATTGTTTCCATAGAACAAATTTTCAAGTAATTTACTTTTGGAGGGGTTACTTTTCCTTCATATGATCTTTCATATGAAATACACACAGCTCACTATAATGTACTTTGTTTTACCAAACTTAAGTTATGTTAATGTGATGGTTTTTTCTACTGTTATTATGACACATTGGCTCTTTTATGTTTTCTTTTCCCCTGTCTACAACTGTTACATTATCTGCATACACTATGAATGAAGCATGTTCTTCCAAAATGTACTTCTTCTTTCCCCTTAAGACACTTTCATTACTGTTTCTAAGGCATGGTGAATACTTAGTAATATCACCCTGTAACACTTAATCCAGCACTTAGAGCCCTACATGATCTTTGTCAGTCTCACTAGCTTTCCCCAGAAACCCAGTCTAAACATGATTTTTTATGGACAGCTTCTGCCTAGAAAGTCATAGGCTGCTTGGAAATCAGCAATTAAGTATGTTCATCTCGATTTACTTCCCAGCTTCCTTCAAGTATTTTTCTCAGGACAAATATTAGGTCAGGTATCTTCCAATCTTTGCATTAAAATCTAATAAAACTAAACATAATTTTTTCTACATGACCACAGAAAGGTTTTTAAATTCTCATAGTATTTGACCTTTATAACTTCATCCTTACTTTTTATGGAAGCATGTACATTAATGATCGAGGTGTTAACCTATTAACCTTTGTAAACAGGATAATACACAAATCAAGCATGCTAATTACTACAACATGGTAACACTTATTCATATACTATCATACCTTCTGTAATCCATCTTCGTTGGTTTCTTATGTTCTGTTGGCGAGCACTTTAGGAAATGATCCATCTTCGTGGCCGAATATGTGTTCCCTGTCAAGTAATACAGGCAGTGTATATTCGGCCACGAATATGGATCATTTCCGAAAGCACTCACCAGCAGAACATAAGAAACCAAAGAAGACGGATTATGGAAGGTATGATAGTACTATATTCATTGGTAGTAGTAACCCTTTAGATTATTTACTTATTCATACCTTCAACAATTTCATGAGAAGCAATATGGAGCTAGTATGACACTTTATTTTAACTTCTTATTTAGGGGTTAAATAAGATGAAATTTCGCATAAATCTTGTCATGGTGGTGACTAATAATTCAATTTTCTATTGAGAAATCTGATAAAAAGAAAAGCACTATTTAATAGCTATACAGTGAATACCTATTACCTTCAATAACTCTTGGGATAAGTCTATAGGGCAGGTTAGAATAAGTCAGAACCAATAGAGGTGAAGTGCCACATGCAGAAACAAAAAAAAAAGCATCGCAAGCTGGATGCACTATTTGTAGGAGCATTATAACAAAGTTTTACTGACTATAAAATGTTAAATATATATAAAAATAAATTTAGGCAATAATATCAATCTATTATAAATAGTGACTTGATCAAATATGCATTATTATGAACTTATAAGGAAAAACAAATTAAAAATATAGTATAAATATAATTAAGGATTAATATGTTTCTGCTCACTATACAGGTGTTCAGCCAAGGAAGATTAAATATATAATAACTAAATAAATAAAGGTATTATTCATTTATTTATTTAATCTGCTTTAGTAACATTGTAATCCATATTCAGAGCAGTAAATAGGTGATAGGTCTCATACAATCAATCAAATACTAATCAGACAATTATTTTCATGTTTAGTAAAGTGAGTGGTATGAGAGAGCTAAACACAGTTCGTTAGTTACACTTTGCATCTTTATGTTACACATAATAATGAATTTGCATAAATTTATATTATACAATGGGAGGAAAAAGTTAACAAAAATAAAAAAGTTCTTTAAAATGAGTGAAGTTGAAAAGTTCTTATTTTATTTAAAAACTTCTAAATGGGATATCAATTTTCAGAATGTTCATATGAAAACTATTATTCACATAACAAGGAAGTAATATTGTTCATTTAAGCAGAGAGAATATTGATTTGATTAATTACTCATGCTTACGGCAAATTTTTGAAACAGATATAATTATGACAACTGGGATTGATATCTGAAACAAAACAAAACACTTTTTCATAAATGGAAAAAAAAAAAATTAAGAAAGCCAATATTAGATCAGATAAAATTTATGGGATTGATGACTGCACCAAGTTTCTATATGAACATCGGAAATTACTATTACTGTTACATTATATTAAAAGATCTAATTGATTTAGCAAAATTAAATTTTGTGCAATAAAAAACAAAAAAAAAAATGATAAAAGTAAAAACTTTTAATTACATTCTTTTAAGCACTTGTTTGCCTCCTCGAAACAAATAATTTTAGTGACAGAATGAAAAAAAAAAATGTACACTTAGCTTTTAGGAATAAGTAGAGAGGAATTTGTGAGCAAATGGATGGAAATTCATAAATCCTTTATGAAAATAAATCTCATAAATTAATGAAATGGAAAAATTGATTATTGGATAGGTAAAGCATAAAAAAATGTCTATGCAGACATTATAAAACATATTATTAACAGTGAAGTTAGTTTTATATTTAACTGAGACATTTTTATTACAAATAAAAATCAACTTAATAAAAAAAAAGTACATCACACAAGAGCTGTGTAATCTAAACAGAAGTTTCTTGTTTCATTATTTCATTAAAGATGAATATAAGAGTAAATGATGAAATTAAATTTACAAGATGGAGATATTAGTGTAAAAGTTGTGGCCATTACGCCACATAAAGACCGCCATATAAATTCTGCTTTTACTCCTTTCCATCATTGATTATTATTTTTTAGAATTATTTCTTTGAAGGTTCCATAATAAAATGCCGAAATACCATATTTAGTTTCTATATTTTAAAAACAAAAGGGTCCATTCTTAAAGATGCACTCAATATTACATTATTTACTATTTTCGTAGTTAGACGATTTATTTTTTAATTTGATAGAAACCAAGTAATATAAATTACACCTTAAGCCTATTTTGTTTTTCATTTTTTTCCGCAACGCTAAGAATAAGAATATTTAGAATTATAAATTTTTATCNTGCTATATATATAAAACAAAGTATCTAAGTGCTATTGTCATAATAAGGTTCATTTTGCAATTACGAATAATTTGTCAAATATCATCAGTTTAAAACAACGAAGAGTGTAGAAATCTACAAACCCAATATTAGATCTTATCTCTCAATTTGTAATGTATAACTCTTTTCTGTCTCAAAATGGCTTACAGAATACTCTTAAATATTGATTTACATAAATAAATAAAACTCTTTTGTGGACTCAAGAGTACTTTACTCATTGTTAAAGATACTTCAGAAATTCTATGAAAATCTCAGACTTTATCTGATCAAATTAATTTATTTTAGAATCAGAATACTTAAGAAAGTACTTCTAAAGTAAACGTATTGTTAAAATAAATAATGTTATGAGTTTCATAGAATTTTTAAGCCTTTTTTATCAATGAATAAATTAAGCCTTGATAATCCTATGAAATCATAATTTTTTTTTCCACAGAATTACAGGGTTTATTTAAGCTTCCATGGGCTGAAATCCAATAACAAGCAGTATTATTCCCCAAACAGCTACATATTGACACAATTCCACTGATCAGTAATTAGACAGTTTGTATAGTATCATATCAAGGTGCTAATATTCAAATAAGGTATCCAGATGGTCCTTGATGAGAAAATAAATCAAAAAGTTTGTATCGTCTTCATAAGAGGAAGCCACTAATAGAGCAATATAAAATTTCTTCAAATTAGTTATTTTTTTAATTGATAAATTTTATGTATGAAACCTTACCAGTTATCTTTAGAATTACTAGAACTATATATATTTCAAAACTATATATTTTCAAAAGTTATCTTATTCCTTATATTCTGACATCTATTACTTTATGCATTATTCCTTGTGCAAATCAATCATACAATTTTCCTAGCCCATTTTTTTAAACTTAACCGATTTGAAATAGTAATAAGTTGCATTGCAACCAATAAAGTCATTTAGGAGCTTTATGTATTTACATTATTTTTTAAATTTTTAGACAAGAGACTTATCTCTTACCTTAATATAAACATGAATTTTTATACAGCTATAACTTCTTTCCCTGAATTTTCCAATGATCTCTTGAAGATATTAAGATGCTTCTTCCATAACAAATTTCATTAAAATCATTAAGAGCTGCTTATGAGTTTCTTTCTAGTCTATAGTAATTTTTTTTATTTTCATATTGACCTTTGAATGTCTAAAATATTACAAAACATTAAAGGTAAACTATCCTATAAGCCTTTAAAAAAAATTATCTCAATCCATTCATTTGGTCAAAAATTTGTTAAAAACTCTCATAAACACTGATCAATTAAAGTTTTTTATTCACTGGATTTCAAAATACAGAAATTTAATAAAACTCAATCATCAATTATCATAATCTAATATAATGAAAGTTTTAATAAATTATTACAATTAGTAATGAAAAATAAAACAATGAAACTTGTTATTTTTTATCTTCTTCAACAAAATATAATCTTTTACTTTTCATATTCTAAAGTTTTTGTAAGCCTTGTCAACAACATTTCCATATTTTAATTTTGACACACTAACTTCTTATAATAATGAACATTTTCAAAAATTACTCACAAATAAGCCGTTTAGAATAGAGGTAGTATAAATAAAAAACATTGCTTTGACAGGTGGCGGATGAGGAACCCCATTTCTTAATAAGAGTTTTTTGAATAAGGGCCAATTCATTTATGAATATACTATAGTACTAATACAGCTAGCCAAAATAACACTGATTGTGACACTTATATGGATTTCAGAACAAATAACAGTAATTCTTCAACGGATTCAAGATGAAAATAAGTTTAAAAAATGATCCCCATATCAGCTTACACAATATTAACTAAGATGATCTAAAGTTTGCTTAAATAACCCTAAGAGGAGGAATATAAGAATCTCTCTGTGATAATTTGTCAAAAACAAATCAAGGGTTTATCAAATTCTATAAGGCCTGTTACGTGAATCACATAAAATATCACCTTACGATACAACAAGTGGCTATAGAAGTTCTTCAGAAATACAGAAAATTTATAAGAGAAAAATAGAAAATGACTAAACAAAAATTTCATTTCTGTTTGTCATTGTTAGAAACATTCAAAATTCAATCAAGGTCAGAGTATGGCTCTCTCTTATGGGTATAAGAAGCAGTAATTATTGTTAATATAATATAATATATATCTGGGATTGATATCNGGAAGGTACAAAGGGAAAGCAGCCTGTTTCAAAAGGGGGCAATAAAAAGGACAAAGAAAAAAATGAATTGTTTATATTTATAATAATTTAACTTTATTGAACACAGAACCATACTGAAATGCAAGATTACTATGTCAGCAAAATACCAAGTACTCGCAATAAACAAGAAACTTAGTCACTTACAATTATCATTAATACAAATTAAGAATTTTATTATTACATTATTCAAATACAGATTAATGTTTTAGAAATAAAACATTGTAAAATTATCCTCTTAGTGAACTTAATTTATTTTACAAAAAAAGAAAAGACCACACAATTAACAATAGCATGGTCCATTAAGAAATTAGAAGATCCATCAAACTCCCATTCAAAACTGATGCCAATCTCCCTTTGACTAGATCATAATTATAGTATATAATTAATGATTTTAACAAAAAAAAAATTAAAGTATAATAAACACTTTACTGACCTTTGTACAAAATATGATAAATTAATTTTCATTCAAATATTTCTCAAAAAAGTGGAGCATATATAAATTAATCTTGAAAAATCAATTCATCTTTAGGCACTATTTTTTAAGATCCCTTTCTAGTACTGCATGAAATTACTACAAAAAAATCCTTTTATAAAAGGATGTAATACTTTTAAAGTTAAAATTATTACATAGACTTACTAATCTAAAGGAATTTGAAGGACAAGAAAGTAACCATTTGTATTGTATCTACTAAGTGAAGCAAAAAAAATCACCATAGACTCTCATTTAAAAAAAACACCCCCTCCCTACATTTTCATTAGCGCACTTTGTGAATGATATTTTAATAACAGAATAAAACTTTTGGGATAGCATAAAATTTTTAATAAATAAAATAACTGAGATGTCGCTGATTCATGCTAATGAACATAAATTGACAATGAATTCACAGAAATATATATACATAAAATAATTTTGATGAAAAATCCTACTCCTGACTTTGAAATTATAATTAAAAATTCATTTTCAAACAGAATTCATTATTTTACAAATCTGAGTATAAAGTTCAGAATTAAATAAACATATTGATCAGGTTGAATACCTGATTAAATGTGTTCTACAAATCATTTTGAAACTGTTAATTAATAAATAATTATGCTATTCCAATAAGCTCATCAGGTTTTTTAGCTCTCAAAAACTACTAGGACTGACAATATATTATTTTATAAACAATTTATATTAATTGAAGTTGTTAAATGTGATTTTTCCTTAACAGAGCTTTAAAAACTCAAAATTTTTGACATAGAATGATCATCAAGATATTGGATGAAATCAGTGACCTATGAACTATAAATACTTTCAATTTGTTTTACTTTACATTCTGTTTAAAATCATAGATATAAATTACATAAAGATGTAAAATTAATTATCTCTCATTTTATGCTAAAATAATAATTCTCATTTAAGAGAGAAAAAAATCATATCACTTCCTTTAAAATTTTTTAATTTCAAGAAAGAGGTAGTTTTTTTTAACCATAATTACACTAATGTGACTCTAGATATGGAGTTTAATTAATAGTTAACCATATATTAACAGATCAATTTGTCATCTCTGGACAGATCAAAACCCACTATATTAGGCATCATATTTTTAAGGCCTCCTGACAATGAAATTGCAAAATTTAAGGACTTTTTAAAATCTACAATATTTGGTGCAAGACATTTCAATCATATGTACTTCATTAAGCTCTCAATAAAGCTTCTGTTATTAGACGGGAACCCCCATTAATCAGCCTCAGTACTGAAATAAATGGTTTAGTAAAGAAAAAGATACATAGGCTAACTTGAATGAATTTATCAAGAAAAAAATAAAATGAGTGAGGTTGTTGAGGAGGAGATGGCAGTCAGTTATTCTACCCTTAAAATCTTCATAAGGTATTGTAAATTGTATATTTAAATTTTGAAAACCATGTAAATTGTTATGATAGAAATATCAATTAAATAATTTCTAGCCGTATGTTTTCTTAAATTATATTTTTATACAAATCATATTTTCCCTTAAACAATAAGTAATTATGAACTAAATTAATTTACAAAAACAATAGACAAAAAAGCACCACAAATACTCTCCCCCATTTTTATTTTTTAAAGAATTTAAAAAAGTAAAAGATATATTGTAAAATATACCTTTCACTTTTTAACATGATAATTGTATGTAATTTGGCCTATAAACATCAATGATAGAAGTAAAGTCACAAACTTTTGAAAAAGTCTTTTTTTTTTTTTTTTTTTTAAAGAGGTGAATCTTGATTGAAAATTATTGAGTAATATGTATAGGAATTATCAGAAACAAAAGCCAAATAAAGGATCCAAAAGATTTATATTAAATCATTGATATTAAAGGACATACTATAAGTTATGTTATGTATTTCTTAATTTAGGAAAAAAAAAAGGTGGAAAAATGCACTTTTTAGCAGCTTCAAAATAATGATAAATTTTCAAAACTTTGATAAATTTATTTTCCCATTAACCACCAACTGGATATCAAACAATAAAATAGCACCATTCATATATGTTCACATAGGCTTCCACGGTCCTCAGACATATTTCCAATACTTCTTCCGGGTTCAACCGTGTCTTAGAGTTTTTAGGTGCCAAGCTTTCGCACATCGTGTAATGGCTTCTTCAGGGCTGAATGGAGAATGAGCATTCTTCATTCTCCATTCAGCCCTGAAGAAGCCATCACACGATGTGCGAAAGCTTGGCACCTAAAAACTCTAAGACACGGTGAACCCGGAAGAATTATTGGTAAATATACCATTCATATATTTAAATTTTAACAAGTGATAGAGCAAACTGTATAAACTAATATAATTTAAATTAATAGACTAGAATCTAAACCTATAATTATTTAACATAAATGAATAAACTAGATCTGAGAAAAAACTCCCAGTATAGCTATAAATTTAAAAGCATAAAATAAGAATGTTCATTTCCCGTAATAATACTTAAATGTTAGTGGCTACATCTGCGTTTTTCTTGCATGCAATGTTAACATGCTTAAGGCTTGAGTTCGGAATAGCAAAACTTACTGCTTTTTCAAACAAGTCATAGGGCATACGTTGTTCGCTTTAACATTGTGTGTAATTTTCCTGAGACCATCAAGCCAAGCCTGTTAACCCAACACCGATATTTTTATGTTATATAGCAGGTTGTCCTCTTTAATAAATTAACTAATTAAGACACACATTGTTTATATAAAACGAATACACCACAGAGCAAAATTTCAATACTCTAATAATAATTAAAAAAACTATATTTATTGCTATTGCAAACATAGATATAATGCCACTCTTGGGTAATCATTAAAGTTCAGCAAAAAATTTTAAATGAAGAACTAATAATAATTTATAAGTCAGAAGTATTATTTATGTTATAGCCATTTCAACTTGACACATAAGCCTCCCTCTAACATCAAGACAAAAGGTGGCTTATATATTGCACTGGTTAACACAAATAAAAAACAGTACTGTCTTATAATTTTGTCCTATTTATAAAACTCATAGCTGAGCTTAGATAAATGCCCAACATAAAAAAATACCCACGGCTGCTGTCAACCTGTAGATAAATAAAGCAATTAAAATTCGAAAGAAAGGCAAGTCCACATTTACCTATTATAATTTAAAAAATTTCAGAATACAAAAATTTGATTTCTTTGTAATAGATTTACCTTTTAGTGTTAGACTTTGATAATTAATCAAAAAGGACTTACTTCACTTTCAAAAGACTGTATTTGTGGCTATTAAAAAAAAAAGAAGTAAATCATAACACTTTTATTGATAATATATAACTCAGTCATTAGAAAAGTTTTATTGTAGCAAATGGTTTTATGTTATTTTGTTTTTAGACTCAAATTTAAAACAGAAACCATAAACATAATATCAGTTAAAGAGATTTTATAAAAATAAATAAAATAGCTAGATAAATATT
>KZ807741.1:248960-259061 GCA_000696205.2 Oncopeltus fasciatus | reverse complement strand
TTCTTTCAACTTTATGTTTTAATTTATAATTATAAAATTTTATATTTAAAAATAAAATAATTTTTAACAATATTTAAACAATATAATCATTCTGAAACTCTGTTGACTTTTGAGCTTTAATAAAAAAAAGTATGATAGTTGTAAATTGCTGAAATATTTCTAATAGCATATGCTATTTATTAATAGCATATCACTTCCTGACTCATTCCATTACATGCTAACAAATATCTCTCTGATACTAGTTGCATCTTGGATACAAAAATTTTCAAGTTTGCTTGAAAAGTTTTCTCCTAAGCAAGTAGGCAACATTTTGGAATACTAATTCCTTTAAGTAACTCAGCCTGTGCGGTAGTGGTACTTAGTGCCACACCCCCACATCCTGTCCCAAGCCAGGATTAAAGAGGAGAGATGGAGGAGTAATACCTTGTTAATAAACCTGGGTCCAGCTGGCACAGGTTGGTAGTACCCTGTAAGGGCCCATGTCTGAACCTAGGTTACTAGGCCAGGGAGTCTGCGCCCTGTGAGGAAGCAAACCCTCCAATCCCACTAAGGGCAGGTAACTTGTCAGTCAGGATTAAAAATTATTCAGGAAGCCGTAGAAAAAGTTAGACAAATACTCTCCCCCATTTTTATTTTTTAAAGAATTTTAATGTGTTTTAGAAATTTTAATATAGTAAAATTATTTATCTAATAAACATACAAATTAATATTAGTTAAATTAATAAAAAAAAAAGTTATTAGTGAAACAGTAAAATATAATTTACTGCCATCAGTTTCTTTATAGATAGCAGACCAAGACTGAGGATAAATACTACCTAAATCTCAATCAGAATGGTTCTTGCACTCTCAAATCATTCTGCTTTCATTATGAAACAATTATATCTCTCCCATCAATAAAGTAATGTTTGTCTTCAAATTTATTAGAACTTTGAAAAAATTAAGATACTTGGACTTAACAAAATATTGGACAACAAAATTTAGTTATTAAATATATAAAGAGGAGTCACAATTACCAACACCAAGGATGTAGTGGATTGAATGGTCATATTATCTAGAATAGAAACTTATTAATTGGTAAATCATTTTAATATCAAAAATACTAATGAGTTTGATAGCCAATGCAGGAATCAGTCTCTAGAGAAGCAGCTATATAATATTCAGATTAAATAAAACAAGAAACTTAAAATAAAAGTAAATAAAATAACAAAAATAATTGTAATATTACAATTTAAATACAAATTTATAATAAAAATGTAATGTTTAAGATTTATTCATCAAAAGATTTAGTGAAGGTTTGATCTCATACACACCCTTTGAAAATAAAATATCTCAACACAATAAGGCAAATTCTCATAGGATACAAAGCCACAAATGAAAAGAGCAGAATTTTTGATGTTTTTGTGTGTGTGAGGAGGAGTGGAGCACTATTTTAGGCTCAAAATAATTTTAGTATGCGATTTAAAATACAAAATGGTAATTTTGATAACTTTTTATTGTAACTAGTAGAGCTTATTTTCATTAAGAGGACCATTTTATCATGCAATGCTTTATTCCATAATTTCTGTACCGCTGAGAAAATATCAAGAATCAAACGGAAGTATCACAAACAAACAGTTATTTTAGTCTTGCAAAAACTAAGAAATTATTATTCATTTTTAAATTCTAATAACTGTTATGAAAAAAAAAAAAATTACTGAACACTATTATATTAATATTTGCTCCCCAGTCAACAGAGCAGTGTTATGTAAGTCTTACTTTTCAATTTAGAAAATAATAAGTACAATAATAGTTAGGGAATCTGAAAGATTGGAACTTTTTTAGAATAGGTAACAAAGTAAACTCTACTTACAAAAGAGAGAACAATTTCATCAATTTAAATTTGATTTCAATAGCTTAATATAGATAAAAGAAATAAGACTTAATTGAGAATAACTTAAAATGATGTTAACAAATTGAATAAGAATTTCAATAATCATAACCACCACCAATGACCAACAATTTTTCAATAATAATAAACAAGTGAATAATTATTAATAGCAATATTTGAACACTGTTTTTAATGTTATTCAAATTAATAAATAAAAAATGAAATCATGGAAGTGAAAGCATAGTGTTTAATGATGCACCCACAAAAAGAACAACCCGAGCACAGGTGAATGTGAAAAGCTGAAAACCATTAGCCAATTATTCCCACAGATATTGGTCCTGTAAATATCTGCTAAAATCTAGAAGCCTAAGTAAGACTTGAAGAAGTGTAACTACCTTAGCCGTGGCCGCATCAGGACAGACTACATGCTGATAATTGATATTTATATAGTCTGTACCACTGCATATTGTTAAAGATTTTTCTTCTAAGTTATCCCCATTTTTATTTGCTAATTGTGCTAATAATCTTGAATCCTAGAATAAGAAAACAAATAATTAACAAAACATAAAAATATAATATAAATATACAATATAGAATAAAAACTCAAGTAGGTACATAACATTCCAAAGTAGGTTTACTACCCTTATTTTAATATTATAATTATTAGCCATGATATGGACATTAATTTAACATGGTTGTAGGTTCGTTGGCCGTCGAATCTTATGCTGGAGAAATTAGTCAGGGTTTTGGCCAGGATCTGAAAATAAAATACTCTAAAATTGTTGGGTAATTATTTTATTGCCGACATTTTGACTTAACTTGTAAGTCATCATCAGGGCTAGTGCTAAGGTTGGTACTGGTGAGGCATCAATGTTCTGATGGTGATGAACCTGAGTTGAGACAGGGGTTGTAGGCTGGTCCTACTAGTTGTATCCTGGCCAAAACCCTGACTAATTTCTTCAACATTAATTTAAGTTTTGCTCATGCTAATACAAATACCATTACGTACTCTAATTTCCTCTGAATAAGCCTGTATAATAAAACAGCTTAAGATATAATAAACCAGAGGATTATAAAAGTGTGACAAGTTACCAATCATAGCACAGACATAACAATTTTTTTTAAATATTATAACGGCGTGTCAACCAATAGGTCATTAACGCCAAACATAACATTTCTATATAAGCCACTGCAGCACAGAGATTTTGATTGCTCAGCTCAAGGCATAAGCAAATTTGAATGGTACACATAAATTAAAATATAAACATAATTAAAATAAATTTATACTTTTTTTAAATGTTAAATGAAATTGTTAAAAAGAGAAANCACACACACACATATATACGGCTGCATATGTATCTATATATATACCTATTTGTTGCAGTATCTGTATGTCTGTAAATGCTAATTTCACAGTTTTTAATTTTTTTTAAAAAACCCAGACCCTCTTTACATTATACCTGACAGTGAAATTGATTGATTAACAAACTGAATTAATATTCAGAATTCAGAAACTGTATTCTCCCCCAGATTTCATTATATTTTCTATTATTAATTCAGCTTCAATTGGTAGAGGTATTTTCCTCAGAATGATGCTCTTATGCAGAAGATAAAACTATTAGTAAAAAATTTTAAAAGGCACCACAACTATTTTTATATGAAATGTAATCCCTACATTACTCATAAACCCATACATTATGGGGTTATGAGTAATGTAGAAAGGGATTTCATTACATGAAATTAATCCCTGCATTACTCATACATAACCCAATACATTACTCAATCCCTACTTTACACATAAACAAATTAAAATTATATAATAATTCAACTTTTAAAAAATGGATAAAATGCAATGGAATCATAATATAAACAAAATACCTTCGGGACGCCTCCTGCTCTAATGTCACTAACTTGGCACAATTCTATTACATCACCTTCCTGTTAATAAAGCAAAAGTAATTCTTAAGTATTCAGGTGTTAAACACACACATACAAAACAAGTACAAATTTATAACAATGGTTAATTATTTCACTTAAGTAAGCTGCCAAGAGGTTTCTAAAAAATAATTACAGAAATTCTGAGTGAGTAAGCTGATATTAAATTATTTTCATTAATATTGTATAAGTTGATCAATAATTTTAGCAAGTAACTAAATCTAAGTGTACCAATAATTCATCAAAATATTTTAAATTTACTTTTTTAACATATAGTATGTAATATAGTTGCTTTTTAAGATTTAATATTTGACATAAAAGTGTTGTAAAACTTAATAAATAATACAATTTTTATTATATTGAACTACATTTTATTCATTCTCATAAGGCAATAATAACAAAGAGTTAACAATAATTTTGGTACCCCTTGAAACCCCCACACCTCTGTTCTGATTTCATTCATTAATGAACTTGAGTCACAGTTACTGAATTTTTTTCTCCTAAAAAGTAAAACCAACCAACCAAGTTAGATTCTTAAATATCTATAGAATTAGAACTAAATAATGGAAAATTATATTTTCCCCTATTACATTTTATAACTCTTTTTGTAATTTAAATGGTAATAAATAAATATATTAGAAGAAAAAAAAATGTAATCAACCTAAAAATCAATATCATAACCCACTAAAAACTTGCTATAAATTTCATTTTTTCAAGACATGTATAATTTGAAAATTAATAAACCAAAACAGACAGTCGACCGTACACAAATTGTTGGAATAATGAAATTAGCGATACTGCTTTTAATGATTGACAATGCAAATAAGAAAAAGCACTGTTGAATTAGTTATGCAGTAATGGTTGATAATACAAATATGAAAATCATTACCTAACACAAATCTTATTGCATAGTCAAGAAGAGTTTTATTAATCAAAATAGAAATAGAGAAATTTCCTGTTTTCATATAGAGCAGAGTGTGAAAAGAACATATTTATTTGCCTAAGTGATTCCATCTAAAAACATATTAAAATACTAAATCATAACTTTTTCTTTATTTCAAATAAGAGTCTAAAAGATTTGTAATTAAAACTTCCAAATCCTTTGAAATGTATTTGATGTACTTTTGATTTGCAAAAAAAGCTAAGCTTTTAACAAAAAATAATCTTTTTTTTTTTTTTACACACAACTAATTATGATTATTACTTATAATTTCGTTATTTTATTATTCAATTGTTTTCAACTTAAATAAATAATTAATTTACTGTAATAAATCATAAACAATTTTAAGATTAACAAAACATTTTTATCCCATAATTTTAATATTCATAAAAAAATTTTTTTTAAAGGAAATAATGTCAGCATGCCCAGTATTAGCACAAATAGAATATTTAAACACAAAATTTATTTTGAAATAATATGTTAATCTGAAATAGTTTGCTAAGTAAAGTACAACTTTGGAATTTTTATCTAATTAGAATATCTTATTATATCTAATATTGAAATTACTTAAACTCGTCAAAGGAAATATAATAGGTTGAAACAGAATTTTAACAGCTTGTCTCTATGAATGTATAAATTTTTATTAAAAATATGACCTTATATTTTCTACTTTATGAAGGTAGGTCAAAAAGAAATTACAATAATTCTAACAATAATTATTTATTGCCCGGCTAGTGAATAAATAAATAATTATTGTAATTTATTTTTGACCTTTCTCCTTCCAGCAAGAAGTATATATTCAAATTTATTATTTTTACTCAGTTTAGTTATTTATTTTACCAAATACTGGACTCTTAAAAAAAAAAATAAATAAAAATATGAGTTGTGATAAAGAAATATATTTGTTTATAAATCTGTAAATCCAGAAAAATTATTGAAACACTCCACTAATATTCTTTATCGTACATCGATAAACTTCTAAAGATAGAGTTGCACATGAGCAGTTATTATTAGAGTAGAAAACATACAAATTTTCCCTGAAAATTAGAAAGTTTTTTAAAATTTATTTATTTTGTATTTTATTTTTTTATTTTACAAAATCTGATAAGGTACTCAAAAGCAATTAAATTCTAGAGCTTTTCTGCAATTATATAAATATGTAGGTAGGAAAGTTTTATATTGCATATAAATCAATTTTTAAGTTTTGGAGTGACTTTATTTTTTCTTTTGCACTTTTTTTTCATTTGAATATTTTTAAAGAAGTACCAAATAAATGGAGGCTACTTACTCTCCCTTCACTTTTCCAATAAATGAAAAAGCCATATTCATCAACTTTAAAAAGGCAGTTAGGCTCGATATCACTGGAATCCTTATCCTCATTCCAGCGATCGAATACACAGCCTTGTAGCAATGATTCTGGCACAGGTATATGCCAATTGAACTCAAATTTTTTTGTCATTTTTCACAGCCTGCAGCAGAAAAAATATTTATTCTAACAGAGTACTTTCACAATGCACACAATAAAAATAAAGGACACTAAAACCTTTGAAAACATGAAAAACTTCCATAAAACTAAAACAAATAAAAATCGGTCCATAACTGTATATAAAACAGTAGGTCATACAAGAACTGTTTCAATAATAAATGATAAATTTAAATCAACAATGGCACATATTATAGTGTGAGAACAAAAAGGTCCACTGAAATTGCTCTAGGCTGGCAAGGAAGATAGAGGAGGGAACCCAATGTGTGTAGCCACATTTGTAAATTTCTTCTGCAATATGCCTTTAACATAAACATAATATACAATAAAAATTATATTTTAAACCTATTATATTCTTATAAAATCTTTCTTAACACAAATATATTCTAATTATAAATTAGGTCTCCCCCTCCTCTCTTCTACCCCCCCACTCCTCCTCAAACATTAAAAAAATTAAAAGCCTTATTTCCTGTATTTTGAAAATTATACTAAATTATTATATTAAATTATTCCTGCACTGAAACTTACATTCTTAAACAATTATTGAGAGGGAATAGAAAATAAAAAACTATCTGTCCCAGCCAGGAATCGAACCTGGATCTCCTGCTATCCGGGCCGGTGTACTTTCCAGTTATACTACCAGGACTTGTTAGTTGTCTTATTCAATTCCCTCTACCTAGCGAGAGTCTACCCTACGAGAAAGGCGAGGGTTTACATTCTTAAATATCTTTCTTAACACATTCATTAACCACAACCAGCCTAGCAAATGCAACTTACTTTCCCAAGGTGCACAACTTGCTTGATAGGTGCTCATCCTCGTTGCCTATCTTAATATAAATAACACACACACACGCACGCACGGGCACACACACACACACACACACACACACACACACATATATTCTATATTGATGATTTTTTTTATTTTATATTTTCATTTATTTATTCTTTGATGATTATGACATATAGGCAAGTTTATATATTTTTTTGGATGTTCCTTTTCCATATTCAGCCCTGATGAAGGCCTAAAGTCAGGCCGAAACATTGGCTAAAATAAAAACTTTTTGTTTATAAATTAGTTTTTAATTCTTCAACTACCAAGAGTAAATTCCTGACAATTCTCTCTTTATGAATATTTTTGTCACCTGTATCGCTTGATGGAAAGGTACAACTGTTGAATCAAACATATTTTTTGCCATACATATTCATTTGGAAATTATTCAGCTAAATTGAATAGCAGACTATTGGAAGATCAATTACATATTTCAACTGCCATTTTTTCAAACATACACATATGAATATATATCGAATATTGCCTAGGGCTTTGAAATTTTGGAATAATGATGATTATGATCATAATGGAAGTGATAATATTTATAAAATTCGTCCATTATTTAGATTTTTCAACAGGTGTATGAAAGAGGTTTAATCCCCTGATAAGAACTTGGACGAGTCAATGGTTTTATGCTGGGGCCGAATGAAATTTCACCAATACATAAAAAATAAGTGACAAGTATGAATTCAAATTATATGTATTGGCTGAACCTGATGGGATGGTTAAGAAAATTGTTCTCTACCACAGAGTTGAGGACCAATCTCTTGGAGGCAATGGGACTAGGTTGTGGATCAGTTTCAGTCGAAAGGAAAGAACACAGTCTCATATGAACAATTTCTACAACAGTGGAACATTAGCTCAAGCACTAATGGAGAACAATACATACTGCACTATGACCCTTCAATCGAATTGACAAGAAACCGGGCCAGGGTTGTACAAAAGAAACTATCAAAAAGAGAAGGTATTTCAATGAACACAAGTGAGGGGATATGCCTGAGCAAATGAAAGGACAGAAGGGAAGTGTTCTTTGAAATGTTCTGGGGAATTCGTTTAAACAGCCTTCTTGGGAAAAGTTGCAGGGAGCTAGAACTGAGATGCTGGGAAGGTGTCTTAACAGATTTATATATACATATATACATTTATCATAAACAAGCATTGGAATGAAGCTCTAGGATATAATTATAATGAAGGAACCATGGATTCTTTCTCCAATAAAATATTTATATATAATTAGACTAAAACTAGACAAAAATATGACAACTTGTAGAAAAGAAATTGAAGGGAGGTGGTAGGGGAAGGATGGTCGGTAAGGGGAAAAGTATGTTAAAAATAATTCTCAGACATGATTTAGTTACTACATTGGCATGAGCATTTTTCAAATTTTATAAAATGTATATTTCCTTTTTCTCCTATATGTCCAGTTTTAGTATAATTACTTATATATTTATGTTGTACATAACTCAACTTCATATTTCATTCGTTCATTTTCTTTTATATTTTGTATTGCATATTTTTTATTTTATTAGATGATTTTAGTTGGGGTTCGGTCAGGGTAGATCTAAAAAAAATACAAATTTAAAAAAGTGTATTTTTTAAAAAGATTATCTGCCAACGTTTCGGCTTACATTGTAAGCCATCTTCAGGACTGTAGAAATACAATGTCATGAGAATACAATAATAATTGACAATATTATAATACAGAATTACCATAATGTAATGTGATATCAAAAGTATGAATGTAGAAAGCTATCTAAGGGAATTAAAAAAAAAAACATGCAGACAACAACTTATTGAAAAATAATTGAATAACATTAATACAGTAATTTACCTCACCTGTCTATCACGAAGAAGAGAGAGGACGTCCTGTCCCTAAGTATACATTTAAGGGTATTATTGGGAATAAGTAACTTTGGAACTGGGAAAAAATGTTTGACAGGTTTATTGAGAAGGAGGGCTAATGGTTTTTAGAATGTTGAAAATGTTTGAATAAGTTGAAGAAATTTGTTCCATGTCAGTTCTGTTGTTAACTGGATCGTGTTGTAAGTTAATGTGAACAGTTTCATACAAAAGGCGTTTGTATTCATAGGGTTCAGTGGAAAGAATGTTTATGCTCTCGAAGTCAAATGTGTGTTATTCATGAAAAACATGTTTAGTGAGGGCAGTTTTTATTAGTTTATTCTTTATGTCATTTTAAACTGAACTTATTCAAATATTTTCAACATTCTAAAAACCATTAGCCCTCCTTCTCAATAAACCTGTCAAACATTTTTTCCTTGTTACAAAGTTACTTATTCCCCATAATACCCTTCCTCTTTTCCTTTGTCCTTTTTATTGCCCCCTTTTGAAACAGGCCGCTTTCCCTTTGTACCTTCCGCCTCTTACCCTCCCCCCTTCCACCTCCCACGTTGTTTGTCTGAAAAATTATATTCCTTAGTCATGGAAATGTGAACTCCATGTGAATGAAGGGATAGGGCGTCTTCTCTGATAGACAGGTGTGGTAAATTACTGTTTTAATGTTATTCAATATTTTTTAATAAGTTGTTGTCTGCATGTGTTTTTTTTAAATTCACTTACATAGCTTTCTACATTCATACTATTGATATCACATTACATTATGGTAATTCTGTATTATAATATTGTCAATTATTATTGTATTCTCATGACATAGTATTTCTACAGCCCTGAAGATGGCTTACAATGTAAGCCGAACCGTTGGCAGATAATGTTTTAAAAAAATACACTTTTATTTAAATTTGTATTTTTTTTTTTTTGGATCTACCTTGACCGAACCCCAACTAAAATCATCTAATAATAATATCTACGGTCAAAAAACTTTCCTTTTTAACATTTTTTATTTTATTTTTTCATTCAGACTGTATTTATATTTTGTTGGTTCATGTTGTGTCAAAAGTTTCTTTTGTTACTCGACCCTCAAATTTAGGCCAAAATGTTTGCAATTATAAAAACATTTTTCTAGTCTAGTTAGTTGAATCAGATAAATATTAAAAACAATTTTTAAAAATCAGTCATGGGAACAATCT
>KZ807741.1:221318-237232 GCA_000696205.2 Oncopeltus fasciatus | reverse complement strand
TTTGATTTACGCTATATATATATATATATTTATAAAATTGTGAACAGATCATAATTTTTGTGTCTTCAGTTTAGGATTTATATTTATTTATTAAATTACTTTGAGTATACATATTTATACTTTATATTTATACATTTCTTAAAAATAAACCTTCAATTTATATTTATATTTCATATGGATTTTTTACCCATATTTATATACATTTACATTTTATGTATACAATGCTCAGTATATTTAATCAGCTTTAAATACAATTTATTTTAGACATAAACCATGGAAAATTAGATCAGAAGAATTCACAGCTAGAAGTTGAGTATGCAATTGGCCGCGACACAAGGGACTCAGATCTTGGTGTAATTATTAACACACTGCAAGTGATTCCTGTGAAGCTGTTCTTGCTGCTGTTGAAAAACAAGTGATTCAAGGAAACCTTGAAAAGAATAGAGCTTTAAAACATAGAGAAGCAATAGAAACTGAGGTGAGTTAACTTATTAGTTTTGCCTATGTCTCTTAGGATTAGCTTTATAATCTCAAATTAAAGTTAAGGCAAACACCCTATAACACAGGTAAATAAGCTTTGAAAGGCCCGTGTCATTTTCTTCGTGTGATCGATAGCGGGTATTGCTCGGTGGTTTTATTGGAGCGGCCAATAATTGGATATACCAACTAGTCTGGAGTACTACACAGCCCTGCTGGGGAATCCACTCAGCGAATTCCCTTGGCTCCGGAGAGCATGCTAAAAGTGGAACAGGAAATAAATAAATATTTATCCGTAGTACAACAGATGACTTGTCGGAATCTGAATTTGAGAGGAGGGAGAGAAAAAAAGTCGCTGATTGACGGGCCCTGGATTGAATGATCCTGAAACGGCAGCTGTAAACGCTCCTAGTAGGAGTAGATTCATTCTTGCCCAAGGAAAACCTAAATACTATATAGTTCTTGTCATTCATTTACAATTCCAACGACTTCTGCATCATACACACTTCAAGATCCAATGGAGCAAAGAGTGGGGATGACTATAACTATATAGATAGTTATTTTCTTTAATATCTTCTTTAATGAGGTTTTAAGAAAAGTAAAATTATAACTCTTAGCTGATTTTAGTTGGGGTTCGGTCAAGGTAGATCCAAAAAACACAAATTAAAAAAAAATGTATTTTTTAATAAAGGATTATCTGCCAACGTTTCGGTTTACATTGTAAGCCATCTTCAGGGCTGTAGAAATACAATGTCATGAGAATACAATAATAATTGAAATTAGTATAATAGAGAATTGCAATAATATAATGTGATATCAAGAGTATGAATGTAGAAAGCTATGTAAGAAAATTTACAAGTTTTTGAAAAACAATTTGAAAAATCATCTAAGAATAATATTGTGGAGTGGTGTGATTTTAATTCGCCAGATCTATAACAATACTCATATATTTTTATAATAAAAAAAGAAAAAAAAAAGCTTTTGAACGATAGGTTTGGAAAATAAGGTTTCAAAAAAGGGAATTTCATTGAGTGGGGTAGAAACCCAATTATTACTACTTAATTAAGCCCATCCATATCTAGAATGAAAGTTCGCCACACAAAGACAGCGTAAATGTAGCACACTTCCAATGTCTCTTGGTNAAAACCTCTCTGCAAAATACCCTGTATATATATATATATATATATACCAGTACCGCATAGGCCATATAGGTCCAGCGGGGAAATACATGTTAAGGATGTATTTTTTCTCGACCCACGGTACACAAGAGAAGGAGTGGCTCAGCACATCATTCTGTCTGTACCTGTTTTTTTCCCATTCAACGTAGAATGGTTCCCAATTAGGCCTGGGTATTCCCTAGGAGCACACCAGGAATCCTCTGGGCACTACAAACAGAAGCATAGAAACAAAGAAAATGTAATTCACGGTGAGCATTGAACCTTAGACCTATGACTGAAGAGTAAGTTAATCACCAAACCACCGTGCCCCACACATATACACAATTTTTGCCCCTTCTGCGCAGGATATTAACAGGCCGATGAGTAGGGGCGGAGTCCATCCACTTCTTCCACTTTTCTACTGCCTCCCAAAGTTCCGGATAACGGAGCCGAAGAGAGTGATGAAGGAGTGCCAGGCTGAGATGAAATGGGACGGGGATGTCTTCTCGACACCCTTAGTCACTGCGGCATGTGGAAATATGGTGACATCTTTCAGATTGGTAAACGTGAATAGCTTCAAAACAATCTCGTTAGCTTTATTACTTGGAAATTCGCCAAAGAATTACGAACGATTGCAAAAACTTTTACCGCCCGAAATACTATTTGACTTGACAAATACGGAAGTGTATAAAATCCTACTTTTGGCAGATTATATAACTTCTTAGTGACATTGCAGTTGCAAAAACGCTCGGCAATTTTATAAGAAATCCAAGGAGTTAGATGCTTTGGACAGATATTACTATAACTTTAAAAATGTTTACTAGATTCAAAAGAATTGCTGACATTCTGAATATTTTGTAGCTGTGTTACGTCTTACTGCGATATGCCACTCTCACCATATACAACCTTCACCCTTATTGTACTCACTCCCTGTACCGCTTGTAGACATCTTACATAAACACACCCTGTATATATATATATTTATTAGGCACAGGGGGTTAGCGGAGTGTCGGCTAGAAGGCGGTCGGCAGGGTTAAATGGAGCACTGCCATTGTGGAAGTGAGGCCATTGTTTTTCAACCCTCTCTCTCTCTCTTGCCCCCTGTCTCTCTTGAAGCTAATCTAAATTCCATTAATACGACAAACGTGAGGCCGTCACAGTCCGCCGGCCGCACCCTCTGTCCAGCCAGCCTCGTAGCTTTGATTTCACTGCTGCTACACCAGGCAGCGCCACTGCCTCTCTACTTTACATACATACAAATATTATAAATCTTATAAAGTTACATTTTACACCATATGTTCGGAAACAAATAAAAAATCCATTGTATCTTATATTAAAAATATTTAAAAAGAAAATAAATAAATAAAGATTGTATCCACTGCAAAACACCAACAATAACGAAGATAGCTTATAAGTAACTACCCTCACACTTTATTCGATTTCAACCGAAAACAAATCCGTTAAATAATTTGCAAAATGAAGCACACTTATAAAATTTAATTTATGTACATGAGAAATGGGAGACCCAACCAACACCCGAGTTTATATTCTTAAACACCTTTCTTCGCTACAATTTTTTTAAAATTTTTTTTGAGAATATAAATGTATGTAAATGACATTGTACGCCTATCATGTCTTTTAGTTCTTGTTTGGGGTTCATGTTTTTGAGGCTTGAGCAGTATTTTTCACGTTACCACAGTGCCATTTACCAATGAAATTTCAATACTTTTGAATAATTTAAACGAATCTTTACCGATCCTTGGGTAATCTATAGAACAAAATTGTCCACAGTTTTTAGAATATCAAATCAAAATCGGTACAAATACCTCAACCAAAAAGCTGAAAAGCTTCTTTTTGAAACTGTTTAATGAGTTCGTTAATTACTGAAATCAGCCAAAGTAGTGGATGAATTTAAAAGGACCACCAAATTAAAATTTGGAATTGGATTTAAATTAATTTGAATTAATTTAAAAATCCTTTTAAGTCCTACCTCTATTGGACCTTGCTATTGGATTCACCCAAACCCTATATTTAATTCAGTATCTAGCCTTTAATTGATTTTTCAAATATATATATATATATATATATATATATNTGCAAAACTCACTGTCGAAAAACCCACCAATTCATAGAAGTTCCGCTATAAAAAACCTCTTTGTAAAACACCCTGTCGAAAAACCCTCTAATATATAGAAGTCAGTATCGAAAAACTCTCTGCGAAACACCCTGTCAAAAAACGCATTAATTGATAGAAGCCACTATCAAAAACCTCTGCAAAACTCACTGTCGAAAAACCCACCAATTCATAGAAGTTCCGCTATAAAAAACCTCTTTGTAAAACACCCTGTCGAAAAACCCTCTAATATATAGAAGTCAGTATCGAAAAACTCTCTGCGAAACACCCTGTCAAAAAACGCATTAATTGATAGAAGCCACTATCAAAAACCTCTGCAAAACTCACTGTCGAAAAACCCACCAATTCATAGAAGTTCCGCTATAAAAAACCTCTTTGTAAAACACCCTGTCGAAAAACCCTCTAATATATAGAAGTCAGTATCGAAAAACTCTCTGCGAAACACCCTGTCAAAAAACGCATTAATTTATAGAAGCCACTATCAAAAACCTCTGCAAAACTCACTGTCGAAAAACCCACCAATTCATAGAAGTTCCGCTATAAAAAACCTCTTTGTAAAACACCCTGTCGAAAAACCCTCTAATATATAGAAGTCAGTATCGAAAAACTCTCTGCGAAACACCCTGTCAAAAAACGCATTAATTGATAGAAGCCACTATCAAAAACCTCTGCAAAACTCACTGTCGAAAAACCCACCAATTCATAGAAGTTCCGCTATAAAAAACCTCTCTGCAAAACTCACTGTCGAAAAACCCACCAATTCATAGAAGTTCCGCTATAAAAAACCTCTTCGCGAAACACCCTGTCAAAAAACGCATTAATTGATAGAAGCCCTACTATCAAAAACTCTCTACTATATACGCTATTTGGAAAAATCCGCTAATTCATAGAAGCCTCACTATCGAAAACCTCTTTGAAAAATACTCTGTCGAAAAACCCTCTAATTTACAGAAGCCCAATTTTCAAAAAGCTCTCTGTAAAACTCTCTGTCGAAAAACCCACTAATTCATAGAAGCCAAACTATCGAAAACCTCTCTGCAAAATACCCTGTCTAAAAACCCTCAAATTTATAAAATAAATCAAAAATCACTTTGCAAAATAATCTGTCAAAAAATCCTCAACTTTACAAAAGCTCTATTATCAAAAACCTAAAACGTTTAAAAATATTAAAAAAGAGCACCATAAAATAAGTAAACTCCTCTGAATATAGATTGATATTAATATTTGAATTCTCCAAGTTAAGTAATCTCCCTAAAATTTGGAATATTTAATTTATCTTTCAAAAATGTGTCGAGTTTTTTTGACATTCCAGGTCGAATTATCAAATTATATCTAATCCCTGTTCCTGCTCGTCCATTTTTTTACAATAACAAAGTCTGCTTTTCTCTTTAGATTTTAATGCGACAGGCCAAATTGTTTTAAGAAAAGCCACTAATTGCAGCTTTTAGGCCGCAGATTAAAAAATACGGTTCTGGTAAACTCCCACTCTATTCGTTCATATGATACATCTTGCAAGATTAGATTCACATAAGGAGGATGTGTCCGAAATATATTTACTTTAATTTCCAGATTTTTTTATACTTCAAAGTGCGTACCAATGGGTAAAGACTCTGTTTTTATTGTGAATTATTTAAGTCATATATTCAGCTATAATATCTATGACAGAGTGAAACTTCGAACTAATATACTCTCTCACCGCATCTCATAAGCACGAAGATAGGACTGTATAAATTTAGAAGTTTTGGAGGAATTTATATAATAAATAATAATAACACTGAACAACAAAGTTTTTGTTTCGGGGTTGAAATTAGCTGATTTTAATGTATTTCCACGTGTTAAAACCGAAAATGACCATAAAAATTATATATTAGCTCTTGTTTTCAAGACATAGTATCATTCTATTATATATATATTGAGTTTTCAACAAATGAAATATTTCATCACCAACAGTTGGTACACATGTTTGTTTACATAACACCCCTCTCATCAGCTGTTCATAAGTAGTAAACATAACCTTTGCGAGTTTGTCAATTGTACGCACGTGGTTGCTATTGAAATTATCGTGTGAAGTTGATTTTTAAATTAATTTAAGTGCTGATCTGAAATGCCTCGAAAGTGTGTGAATTCTGTCGATAGCTTTTGCTATATATGTGGTGAAATAACATTTAAGGCTCAGAAACGTAAAATGTCACCTATCATTAAGACTGCCTATGAACATTATTTTGGTGTAAAAGTTGGGGACCAAGATAAATCATGGGCTCCTCATATATGTTGTAATTCTTGTTCCGTCATATTGCGAGAGTGGCTGAAAAATAACAAGCGGGCAATGGCTTTTGCAGTACCTATGGTTTGGCGTGAGCCTACCAATCATACAGACGACTGTTATTTCTGCTTAACTCCTCCCATTAAGCAAGGTTTATCTATGAAGAAAAGAGGAACGGTGAAATACCCTAATCTCCCATCTGCTCTTCGGCCTGTACCACACTCAGACAATTTGCCAGTCCCTTCTCCACCCCAAAACTATGAAATTTTAGAGGAAAGTGATGAAGTCTGTTTACAAGAAGCAACCCATCCTTCTACATCCTATGACCCTGATTTTGATGTAAGCGATAGGTCTAGTGATCCGCACAGAATTAGTCAAGCAGAGTTGAGTGACCTTATAAGAGATCTTGGCTTGTCTAAGGAAAAGGCTGAGCTGTTAGGGTCAAGACTACAACAGTGGAATCTTCTAAAACATGATGTGAAAATATCTCAGTACAGACAGCTCAGTACAGGATGCTCCAGAAGTGTTTTATAAAAGACAAGCTAAACGACAGCGATCTTACAATACATCGGATTGACTTAATTGAAATTTGGTGGTACAAACCTCTTTTATTTGTCAAAACACTAAGAATAATGTTTTTTTTAATCAATTTTGTACTTAAAATATTCTAAAAGAAACATAACAATATTGTTTTTTGTACTTTCACTTTTCACGTATAGTATAACTACTCTTTATGATTAAGTGCTGTATATCTCAAAAACCAGAGCTAATAAAAAATTTTCAATGTTATTTTCGTTTTTATCACCCCAAAATTAGTAGAAATAGACTAATTTAGGTAAGGAAACATTCAAAAAATATTTTTTTGTTGTTCAGTGTAATAGCAATATAGTTACTTGCAAACTATCTATGTAATGTTACTGTGACTGATTTTGAACAATGTTTACGATTAGGAATTATTTTAAATATATCGAGCTAAAAATTATTAATAAATATTTATAAATTTCATATTCCTTCAGACAATGACTAATTTCTTGACAATTTGTGACAATAATTGGCAAACTGTATCAATAGCTGGTTAAGATTGGTCAGGGTTCTGGTAAATGTGAGCATATGACTATTATGGAAATAGTCATGTATAATTAGGAATATCATTATCAGCACTTGGAGGATAATATATAACAAACCGAAAACTAAATCAGGGATTACTAATGTAGTCAATCATGCAGAAAACATAGGGAGAGAGTATGGTTGATGGTTGTAGCCGAGACAGTAAGGGCCCGAGGGGCCGGTGGCATTACGTATATTAGCTATTTAGATGTTGAGAGCTCGCCCCCCTGGGACGTGTCTCCCAATCTCGTAAAGTGTTTAAGAGATTGCCAGGCCTCATAGGTCGCCAAGATACTCCCCGGGAAATGCCCCTCGTCGAGGGGATGACTTACGGCGGTGGCGGCTTTGATTGCTGTCTATCAGGGATAACCTCGCGCGGGATTTATGTCCGATTCCGTCGACTGGCTGATTGAACAGCGCCGACTGGGAAGACGAGAGGCCATCGTACTCTTCCGGCGCTAATAATTCTGTCAGGGACCTGACAACCTTAGTGGTAATTGGAAAAATACTTTTATCCTCCTTGCTGGCAATCAATTCATTTATGACGGCGCCAGTGTCAATCAAAGGTTTTTTGGGGAATTCCTCATTCGAAATTCCTCCATTGATTTTTTATTTTATTTTATCATGGCACATATTTTCCATTTTGGAGATTATTTCACACACATATATGCGCCCGTAGTGTTGTAGTTACCCAGTATACTTGAGGTTTCCTCATTGCATCACAGGATCCTTCGGGGTTTTTTTTTCTTACTGTTAGTTGCAAAGTTCCTCATTGGAGTGCGCAGTGTACACAGAGGTAACGTAACAGTGGGAGGTAAGTGCTACCTGAATGGTCTAACATCGTCCTGGAAATAAAAAAGAACGACGGAAAATAATCTAAAAGGTTATTTTCACTACCAATGAATATAGAACTATCATACATTCTATTATTCGTCTTCATTGGTTTCTGCAAACCATCTTCTGTTGGCGAGCGCTTTCGGACATTGTCCATCTTTTTTTTCTTCTTGGCCATGTATTCGGCTAAGAAGATGGGCAATATCTGAAAGCGCTCGCCAACAGAAGATGGTGTGCAGAAACCAATGAAGACGGATAATAGAAGGTATGAAAGAACGACGGTACCTGGATCAGATCCCTCAGTCTACGTCATATAAAAAATAAACTCCAAATGAAAATAACAAGCCGTCCAGTGCCCATGATAGTAATCATAGTAATTGGTGTTCATTTGTTTTAATTTGTAAGAATACTAGTCTTTTTTTTTTTTTTAAACTAGTAGAGAATTGTATAACTGGAGTGGGACAAAAATTATAACTATAATAATTTCGCTGTTATTTGATTTACGCAAAAGTATCTAGAAAATGATTGTTGTAAAATTTAATTTTCCTATGTTCTATAATATTTTTACGAAAAACACGCTTGTTAAGTAAGAAATTTACTAATGTAACTACGATGGTTGAGCACTTCGCTCGCCCTTCCTACTCAGACTTTAGTGGACATCACTTTTATGCTAATTGTTCTTTCTGTCTTTTAAATTAAGTTTCTTTAATGAAATATGGGCTTAGATCACGCAGCTCTTGTGTGGAGTACTATTCCTGTTTTGCAATGTACGAGTGTGCAATGAAAACGCCTATTTAACCTCCCTTCATAACCTCAGTAGAGTTAAAAGTTTCCATCTTGGCATTCCCATAAGCCTCCCAATATCCATGGGAGAGCGGCCATGCACTGCATAATCTCAATGGGTTTCCAGTAAAGGAACGAAGTTGGGTTTCCATTCACTGTACGGTTTTTGCTCAAAATGTATTCAAAAATATCTTTAAAAGCACAAAATTTTTCAAAAATTAATTATTTCTTTCAACTTGCCATAAAATTCCCTAGAAATCACTTCCTATTATTCTCCATATTTTTTCAAATTAAATATTAACAATTGACCAATATTTTTAATTCAATTGAAAACATTATAGAGAACTCTTAAAATTCGCATTGTCAGAAGATTTGGAATTGTACACAATTAGATCATCAATCTATATTGGCATGTTGAGATACTGGTATTATCTCATTCTCATGATACTCTCATTCTTTTCATATAGTTTTTTTTTTTTTNGGGTCAAGAATATATATATATATATAGGCTAGGAAATTTGTAATTTGGGTTAACCTGAAACTGCTAATTGAATTATCAATATTTGGAATGTTTGTAAGCTGTAATTATTAAAGAAAATAAAGAATCTCTAATAAATGAATTAAATAAATATTTACAAAAATTTACATTGTAATTCAACAAGATAAAAAAAATTATAGTGTCTTTTAGCTAAAATTCAAATTTTAAATGCTATTTAATAACTAATACATACTTTAATAAATTCAGTTTATTACTTTACACAGTCCGAGTAGTATAAAAAGTGTGGAAAATTTTATAACTATTTGTAGGACAAAATTAATTCAATAGTGTTGAGAATTTATATTTATAATATTTTAAATGAGATAAAATGAATGGAATTTTCTACAAAAGCCAATGTAAAATTTAAAATAAAAAAGAAAATTTTTTTCACAAAAATGTATTTTTTAATAAAGGATTATCTGCCAACGTTTCGGTTTACATTGTAAGCCATCTTCAGGGCGGCCTATTATGAGGACGAGGGAGGACGTCCTTTCCTTAAGTTCACATTTCCACCTTTACCGAACCCAAACTAAAATCATCTAAGCTTACAATGTAAGCTTTTTTAAATTTGTAACTTTTTGGACCGAACCCCCCAAAAAGCCTCTCATTCTTTTGTTGTTCTTTTTCTATATGAAGTGTATATACTTCTGTAAAATTTCTCGTTCCTCGCAACTTAAAAGGAACAGTTACTCTGTAATAATCTGTACTGGATATTCTCCGTACCAGTGATTAACTGCTCACAGGCAAAAGATTCTTATATCTCTACTTACACATTCCGGCACTGAAGATATTTTCACGCTCATTACTTTAACTATTTCCCCGAAGAGATATTGTATTCTGTCTCGTTACCTTGCGAGACTCCTCTATTTACCGGTGTCGTATTCCTCGGAGCCTAATATTGTTCGCGGTACTGACGTCTTATAAAGATCTGAGACGCATAACTTTATTTTCCTGTGGGCTTCGGTGTCTGATTTTGGGCAAACGAAAGATTATGGGACTTCCATAGGTCAATTGAACTTTCAAGAGTGGGGGGTTAACTTTTCTTTAAAAAAAAAAAAATTTCCAACGAAGATTTACGTAAAATGGATAAATGGAGAGTTTTTTGACTGATGAGAATGTAAGTATAGAATTTCATGGGGTTCGGTCAAGATAATCCAAGAAGAATGCAATATAAAGGTAAGTATTTTTTATTATCTTCCGACGTTTCGGTCAATATATCAAAGGGTATAACAAATTTGATTTAATAATAATGTAAATCTTCATATAGTTATTTTGTTTTTCTTATGACATTGTATTTCAACAGCACTTAAGATGGCTTACAGCCAAAACGTTGTCAGATAATGAAAAATACATTTTATTTTTAATTGTTATTTTTTTATTAACCTCGACCAAATGCCAACATATTCTCTACTAATTTACGTATGACAGTTATGCACGCCATATAGAAGCAGCATAAACAAAGCAGGTCCCTTATGTATTATTGAAGATGGAAATAAATAACAGCAAAATTAATAATAAAAAATAATAAAAGCAAGGGAAAGTTATATTAAATGAATCTGGATTCTTGGCCGATTGGGGGATCATTATTGTAAAATCTTAAAGATCTTACTGATTATGCAATTCTAGCAAAAATTTTATGGAATATAATTGTTAGAAAATTGTGTAAAGGTGATATTTGACCGTGCGTATGATATCAATCCATAATTGAGGTTCGGCGAGAAAGAAATTTAGAAAAAAAAAATTATTTTGCGAAAAAATTCACAACAATTTATTCTTTAATGCAAACGTTTCGGCTAGCTATGCAAGCCATCTTCAGGGTTAAAGGTTAAGGTTGAGAGTCTGAGAAGTCAGGCTAGTACTATATGATTAGAACGATTATATAGAACTAGCCTAGCTTGCCAGACTCTACCTGCCTCGACCTTTAACCCTGAAGATGGCTTGCATAGCTAGCCGAAACGTTGGCATCACAAAATAAATTGTGAATTTTTTCGCACAAGATTTTTTTTTTCTAAATTTCTTTCTCGCCGAACCTCAACTATTTATATAGTCATCAGAAAATTAAACAAAATAAAACCCCACCTCACAAAAGCCGCGTAATCTAAGCAGATTTTTCTCGTTTCATTAAAGTTAAACATAAATAAAAGAATATGACGAAATTTATCTTAGAACTCGGAGACAATAAGCGTAATCAAAGAGTGTTCGGGAAATAAGAGAAGGTAAGTGTTCGCCAGAAAGATTATTATTATTAAATATAATTATAAGTATATTATTCAAGGGTAGGTGAAATAATTGAGAAGTTGGTCAGTAACCTCCACAGTTTATACATTTATTTTTTCCTTAACTCGCTCTGAGTTGTGAAGCTTTCGAAGCTATGGCCACATCTTCAGTTCTCAAAGTTGGTCAAGGTGAACTCGCTCAGACCTCTGATTATAACTTCTCAATTTTTTCACCCACCTTTGAGAACCTCCACCAGCCAGCTGTTATATAGAAAGGAAATATAATATTATTATTATATTTTTCCTAACTCAAATAACAACGAAAATAATACAATAGTTTTCCTAAGAGCCATCCCTCTATCTCATTCGACTTCTCATCGAAAATGAACTTTTTCAAGGGTTTGAAATAAAAAGTCTTAATTATTAGATGATTTTTGTTGGGGTTCGGTCAAGGTAGATCCAAAGAAATACAAATTTTTTTTTAAAGTGTATTTTTTAAAAAATTGTCTGCCGACGTTTCGGCTCACATTGTAAGCCATCTTCAGGGATAATAATAATAATAATAAATAATAATTCATAATTTTTTTAAAAATACACTTTTTAAAAAAATTGTATTTTTTTGGATCTACCTTGACCGAACCCCAACAAAAATCATCTAATAATAATAACTACGGTAAAAAAAAACTCTTCATTTGAAAATGTCTTAATGTCAGAAAGGAATATATTATAAATTATAACGAGGGGACCGGCTCAGCATCCGAAATTACATTTTAAATACTTTCCTTAGTATACATTTTTGTTTGCAAAAATCTTGTAAAGTTAAGATGTTAGAAAATTATCTTTAAATAATAATAATAAATTTATTTGTATCACAGTAACGAAGATATTGCTGATTTTTAAATTTGCTGTTTATTTAAACCCACACCCTTTCAAATGATTTCAGCCTTTAACGGTCTCATCTAGCGCTTTGAAAAATAAGCTTAAATACCGAAAATTAGCTACAATTTTAAAAATTGTAGAAGTTAGAGCGCGTTCACACATCAGTGTCGGTCTGTTGAAATTTTTCTGAAGCCGCGTCATGTCACCAATTTGATTGGCTAGATTTTCTTACGGGAAAACTTGTAAAAGGCACATTGGTAGCTAAATTCTTTTCGACTGCTTGACTTCCAGATAGGATTTTCCAAACTATCATTTCCACTTGATAGGAATAAAGTCATAGCTCTTCTTTTCTGAATACGGACGTTTGTATGGGATATAAAACAATACTTCCTTTCTCCCGAATCGCACGAGAGGTCCCTAGGAAGTTATGAGACGCGGAGGAGTCCTCGAAGTCGGAGGTCAAAGGACTCGTACAGGAGTCGGGAAGAGCAAAGCTCCGCATATGCAATTTCGTATTTAAGTGAGGGCTCACTCGAGGGAGACACACCAAATCCTCAGTGATTTCACTACCTCTACGTAAGTGTAGCAGAACTCTCGAGTGTGCTCAACAGCCAATTTTACTGTATGACCTGATGTACAAGAAGTCAATCAAAAAGAACTTGATACATCAATTCAATTGATAATTATAAACTGTAATTCTCTCGTTTTTAGTTGAGAAAATATTTTTTTTTTTAATCACTGATCCCCAACGTGGGTGTTTAGGGTACTGATTACCAAACCGAGGAATCAGAAGAAGTGATCAAGCGCTGAAAACCACAATCGGTACTACCTATGAACAATACTTTTCATTAAACTTTAATAAGTTACGTAAAAAAACAAAAAAAAGCTATCTCAACTCTAGTAATTTTTTTAATAACTAATTAAAACCTAATAACTTATGCTTTGTAATCAACAAATTGTTATCACACAGGAACTGAGTAAACTATACGACTTCCTCAATATAGTAGTGTATATTTTTATTTGAACTACCACCTCATGTAATCCATTTTACACATGGAATATATATGTATATATACATACATATGTGTGTGTGTGTGTATTTTTTTTTCTTAATGAAACAGCTTTGGGTTTAGTTTCATTGCAATAAAGTAAATATTACGCCCGCTTCAGCGAAAAAAAAAAATCAAAACATTTTTTCCCCACTAGTAATTTCAGGTAATCCCCACTCCTATTTTTCCGATTTCGGTAAATAACGATGCCTTTCGTTTCACCTTTAAAAGCTACATGTCAAATTGCATTAAGAAAAAGTGAAAAAGGTGGCCTATAGGCGTTGGCATACACACACGCGCACCAGCACTCACACATATATTACAGTGCCCGAGTGCCTTTGTGGAGTCTGATAGGTCAGATCATAAGAAATATTGAAAAATGTTTTTATAAAAAAAATCTGTCATGAGTACAACAACATTCGACAATATTCCCTTGTGGAATGAAGTAGCTCTTGAAAAGTCTTGCGAAGGAAATCTGCTGAAGCCTGGGTTCGTCCCCCCAGTATACGCTGGCGTTATTGTGTAATACGGCTGTCTGACCACACTGCCCTACCAATCATTCTATTTGGCCCAACAATTTATCCATGTAGCTTAATTCTGTAATGTGTCCCCCACAAACATTGGCCAGCAATTTCACTAAGGAGCACTTAGCCTTTGGGCGAATTCATATGACGATCTCATGCCAGAATATTTAGTATTTTTTTTTCAAATGTTATTGAGCTAAATTGGACCAATAATAATCAGGAAAAACTCCTATTGGTCCTTATTTGCTTAATAAAAAAATAATTTAAAAGTCACACACTGAACTTCTTAAAGCAAAAAACTGACTGTTGCACAACGGCGACAGACACACAAATACTCATATTTTTTCAAGTTGATTCTATTTAAAAAAATAATAACTGGAGAATGGACCTTAAAAAAATCTCTCTAAAAACCTACCGATACCCAACTTATTTCAAAAATTGTCTTCGAATAATAATGCCTCCTTATATAAATAAATAATTAAATTACAAAATAATCAAAGAAGGAAGCGGAAGGTACACCAATTCAACTGTAAATAAAAATATATACTTTTTTGAATGAACTTCACGATTATTTAGGATATTTATCGTAATAATTATTATCACCGGGTTAATACTTCGAAATCTACCCCAAAAAGCAATTGTTTTCCTCACTTACCTCTATAATAGTGTCCTACGAACCATCCATTTTCCACTTCCCTGGAAATTTTCTAAAATAATCCTAATTCCCAAACCCGGTAAACCTTCTTCTAACACCATAATTATCCTATCGACAAATTAGCCTTCTTCCATTACTTTCCAAGGTATTTGAGAAAGTTCTTTTAAAACGAATAATACCTATAATAACTTACTTAAATATTCTTCCTAAACCAGTTCGGCTTCCGATCCCATCATTCTACTGTAGACCTTATTTCCTCTTCGCTTGAGCGAAAAGAATTTTGTCCTAGTGCATTCTTAGATGTCACTCAGGCATTTGACCGAGTATGGCATTCTGGACTATTATATAAGCTCAAGTCCATATTCCCAAGTACCATCTACCTAATCCTCAAATCTTATCTTTATAACCGTTTCATTAAGGTCCGGCAAGGATCAGTTTTCTCCGAACAATTAACCTGTGAAAGCGGGTGTTCCACAGGGCAGTGTGCTTGGACCCATCCTTTCTATCCTTTATACTGCAGACATCCCTACTCATCCTAATACTCTTTTAGCCCTCTTTGCTGATGACAAAGCGATCCTCTCCTCCCATCCTGATACCAAGACAGCTTCTAACATTTTACAAAACCACCTTGATGATATTCAGCAGTGATGCAGCAAATGGAGAATTAAAATAAATGGGTCCAAATGCGTACAGGTAAATTTTCAACTAAGAAAAGATTCTCCGGATAATGTAATAACATCCCTATACCTCTCTCTGATTCAGTCTGTTACCTTGGGTTCCACTTTGACTCACGACTCAACTGGAATGAACATACTAAAACCAAACGACAAGAACTCAACAGACACCACAGACTCTTATACAGCCTTATAAACAAGCGTTCACAGCTCACAACAAAGAATAAACTGACCATCTACAAGACCATAATACGACCAATCTGGACCTACGGTGCAGAACTGTGGGGTGCCGCTAAGCCTTCCAATATCCAACGAATACAATCCTTTCAGTCCAAAATTCTTAGAATAATTGCTAACACTCCATATTATGTGTCCAACCTTACCCTTCATTACGATTTTAATATTCCTTTTGTCAAAGACCTTATTATTATTATAATTCATATCTAATGCTAGTATTCTAGCAGAGTGTTAGAATATGATTTACAATAAAACCAAAAAGGGAGTTTATAAAGTAGTAGCTTAAGAGGAAGACTAATGCAGAATTTATCTTTCATAGCAAAAAATGTCTCAAACTCCATATTAACTATTGAATATATATAGAAGGAAGTATATAGTATATATATA
>KZ807741.1:207339-221192 GCA_000696205.2 Oncopeltus fasciatus | reverse complement strand
ATATATATATATATATACATATAATATTATGTTAAATTAACTTCTTATCAATCCAAAGAGATATGTTAAGGTTGAGTGGTAGTCCTCCTCCATTTGTGACTTGTGGTAAAATCCCCTTCCTCGGAGGCTGGCACCCCTCTAGGAAGCCAGAGAGGAGCGCGACCTGGGTCTTCGCGAGATCGATGGATACCTTCACGACAGGGGCTTCACACAAATGTTTCCCCCTGCAACCCCCCCCCCCCCACACATGGAGGGAAATCCCTTCTCGATATAGCTATGAGAGTGCTTGAGTTGTGAGACAAGGGATCCCCCCCCCCCCACACACACACACACACCTACTAGGAATTAACTGGGAACGTGTTGTCGGCGGGGGCTAGTGCCAGGTGGTGGGGGGTTCTCTAAATCACCGCTTTGATTGGACCCTCTAAAAGTGGGGGAAATGTGGTTTATTGTAGACCTAGGACACATACAAATAATATAAATTGTCTTAAATGAAAAAAAAAAAAAAAGTCTGCCACGCCGGAGCCACGTAAACTAAGCAAATTTCACATGTTTCTTTAAAATGTCAATAAATAAGATAGCTTTGCTCTAGACAAGAAGATATAGTGGGGAGAGCGCTCCCGCATTGTATTTCATTTCTAAAATTTCTTCCATAATAAGCGTTTTTCTTAAAAATGTTATAGAATATAAATTTTTGAAAAAACATATCTTATCACCTTTTAGGTGCAATACACTTTTTCGTAACACAAATGACAACGAAGATATCAACATTCTAATCTTTTAACGATAAATGCAAGGAAATAGAATAACAAATATATCTGTCTCAGCCATGACTCGAACCTGGATCTCCTGCTATCCGGGCAAGCGTGTTAGCCAATTGCACCACCGAGACTAACCAGATAAGTTATTAAATTCCCCGCACTCCTACAGGGGGTCTAAACCTCCGAGAAAGACGGATACATCGAGTTATGCTCGAGTCCCTTGCATTTATTGTTAAAAATTTACATGGGATAATATACCGCAACAAAAATAATATTTATTATTATAATCTTTAGTTTCTCTCCCCTTCTTTCCCTCTCTCTCAACTAAATTCAACTGAATTTTCATTCTCACGAAAAGCCTAAATACCGAACAGGTGTCACAGTTATTTTTTAAATTGTAATATTTAATTTAACTTCTTTAGAACGTTTTGACAACGCTTATATTTAATTAGGTTCTTTGTTATGACAGGCGGGCACTACATTAAAAATTTCCTTGTTAGTCAGTTCATAATTTATATATATTTGATTGCAGTAACCAATTAGTTTTAGATCAGCTAGGAACCAAACATGGCAATTCCATTCGCTTAGACTCCCGCTTTATACAATAAAAACCACCTTTTTAAAGGATAATGGTTGGAGGTAGTAGTACTACTAGAGGAACTAAAAATGTATAGCTCAACCCATTTGTATAAATGCCATAATATTCAGGTCGATGTAATAATATAATAATATTCAGTGTAATTATTCGGGTGTTAGCACTTGAACAATAAATTCACCCCATCAGAAATTATTGGTATTTCAATATCTTATAGAAATATTAATATAATCCGAAGGAAAGTAACCCAATTCCCAAATTTGAATCTGTTAGCTCTTTCGTAAAATGACATACAGCTGACAGTTTTAAATTTATTTTATTGGATTTTATGTGACATACACGGCCAATCATGAGGGACCCCAAATCTTTTATCAATGGATATTCTTATCCTCTTGGGATCGGTCCTGATAAGCCGTCTTAACTCGAAAGTTAATTTACTTTTGTAAAGTAAGAAATTAAGTAAGTTTGACGAGCTCCTCAAGGAGAAAACTTAATATCTCGCTTGATTGGTTTTAGGGAAATTGAATCCATTCTTAAGAAAGGATGGGAATCTTTATGGTTTTTAAGCTCTTTCTGCTTTTATTAATTTCAGAGGCAGAGGTAATTTTTGTGTATTTCCAAAGAAATCTACCTATTACATTGCGAGTGACTAAAGTTTACACTTTGAAAAGATGCATTAGTTTTCATGAACATTAATACATTTTGAAGTTATTGGACCATCTTTATGAGGACGTAATGAAAAATAAAAATGTGTATTTAAAAAAATTTTGTAAGCAATGAAAATTACCTTGGTTGATTTACATTGATAAATTAGTAAGATAAGAATTAATAATTTGTTCTTAAAAGATGAAAAGGCAATAGTTGTAGCTGAGGCTGGCTCTAGTTCATCCTGTTGGGGAGGGCTGGGGAAGGTATTCAAACCTTCTTATTCATTCTTTTATATCTTCCATATTGTATGACTTTTGTTAAAGTATTGTAGAACAGAAATGAAAAATATTTTTTGTAACACTATTAATAACAAAAGTTTTTTATAAATATTAATTTTGTTGTGGTTTATTATCCCACGTAAAATATAAACAATTAATGGGAGGAAATAGAATAAAAATCTATCTGTCCTAGCCAGGACTAGAACCCGGATCTCCTGCTTTATGGACCGGTATGTTTCCATTACACCACCGGGACGAGCTTGATAACTTATTAAATTCCCAACACACTAGCGAGAGCCTAACCCACGAGAAAGACGATTACATCGTCTTTTGCTCGAAGGAGCTGACATTGTCTAGCTATTTATTGACTCTCGTTATTTACTTTTTATTTTCATTTATAGATATTAATTTAGTTGTGGTTTATTACCCCACGTAAATTTTAAAAAATTATTGAGAGGGAATAGAATAAAAAAATTTGTCTTTCCCAGCCACGACTCGATCCCGGTTGTTAGGAATTTAGTACGTTATCTAGCTCGTCCCGGTGGTGTAATGGAAACATACCGGCCCGGAAGCAGGAGATCCAGGCTCGAGTCCTGGCTGGGACAGATAGATTTTTTATTCTATTCCCTCTCATTAATTGTTTATACATTTGTTTAATTTCAACGGCTTACAATAGAAGGCCCAAATAGCGAATATTTTTCTAAATTTTTGCTAAAAGGGCCCGCCTATGCCTCGGATTGTCTTCAATAAATGTTCTCCCTTCCTTTAACATACACACTCAAACACACACACACATATATATGTATACAATTTTTTGCGGACTATATTTTTACCATCTCCAATCTAGGATCGGTAAAGATCCGTGTTCAAATTTAACTTAGGTATAAAGCTTGATTTCCCTATAAAAAATCTGCTAAAATATTGAGAAATTATCGTTTTTTTAGTAGTCTTAAAACGAAATCATTTCTTATTTACCGTTACTGTTTTGTAATCGTATAAAGTCCCGAAAGAATTTAAAAAAAGAAATCTTATTGAAGCATATTAAAATATGGATTTAAAAAAAAACACTTATGCATAAAAATATGCTTATGTAAAATATATTTTTGCTTCAGTAGCAAAAAAAAAAAAAAAAAAATTTCCTAATTGAATTTCAGTCACTCCTTAAAACCTCAAAAGATATACGTCCTTTCAAATCTCGAAGAATAGATACACTATAGCTATAGTTATGAAGAGGTTATGTTGGGTTCAATGTGATGTAAATATTAATTTAAATATATACTTAATTGCTATTGAGTAAAAAATTGCTAAAAATAAAATATTTTTTTATTGAAATAGTGAGCGAAGGAAGTTAGTACGAAACTACTGATCCTGTAGCGAAGTTCACCAAATTTTTCCTCTGTGGACTCCCCCACCCCGCAAATTTTTGTCGAACCTGTTTCCCATCCCCATAAAGCGACTCAACATGTCTTTTTGAGACTGCTGTTGAGGTACTGCAAATCAATGCAGCTGGTCAATGGAGCTCCCAAAGTGACAGGCAACGAGGAGTAATCGATCTGCCTGTAGGTTATTGTCAGGCGCTCGCCTGTGTGTGTGTGTTTGTGACGGTGACTGCGTTCATTAGAGCACACAATCAAAATAGAAGTGTTAGTCAATGTGTCAAACACTTTTGCCAGCTTATTACATGTAACGTGTAGGTCATATTAGAGGGTGCCTACTAACGCGTTCATTTCCGCCTCAAACAAACACACACACAAAAACTTCCTGCGTAAGCTGGGGGGGGGGGGGGACCTTCAGCAAGACTAATAATGAAGATTTTTATTTGAACTGTTTAAGTGAATAAAACTTAATTTTTTTCCAGAACTTTTTTAATAATATCATGTACTGTAATGCAACATCAAAGCTATTGAAGTGTTTATACAACATTTTGAGTTAAAGATAAATCCATTCGCCTGATATCCAAATTATATTGTTAAATTTTTATAAAAATATCAATTAAAAGTTAAATGCCCAATTTTGCTGGATTTACATGAAATTTTGGTCAATGTTATTCTAAATAATATTATAAATAGATCAGGTTTCAGATTAACCCCCACCCTTTATGAAATTTGTATATTATTAGACAAAATTGATGAATGATTATTTTATTAATGTATATCAATTTCCTATCCTCTTAAATTCAAATATAACTTTTAACTTTTAATATGTTTTTTATAAAAGCTGCATGTTAAGGATGATGTTTGAGAATGAAAGGTTTAAACAATTAATGGTTATAAGTTCAAATCAGTCATTTTTCTAACCCAAGTGTCCATCTTTAATGAATTATGCGAAATCTTTCTAGATTACGCAGTTCCTTGTGGAATGATTTGCCTTGATAGGAGTGCACCCGGTACTAGTAGTGGCTGGCAAGTGTGTCGCTGTAAATTGCATATATTTCAAAACAGATCCCGCCAGGTATTTTGGTCCTTGTTGTCACAGGTGTTTGGAAGTAACCTTCTTTAAGGATTACCATAGAGCGGAGGGGGATCTAGAGTGGAAACCCGGCTACTTTTCGCCTGACAAAGTAAGGAGCGCTCCCCATGGTGAATGGAACGCCCCGAAGACCTACGTAAGTTAAATTTCTCGTTCACGGATAGTTGAAAAATAACTTTATTTCTCAAAACGAAAGTATATCATAATTTACAACTTACTTACTATTACTAACTATGACTAACTTAAACTAACCAAGGCTAAGACAGCCTTCTAACCCTACGACTAGAATGACTCTCGGCTAACACCAGAATGCCCTCCGCTCGTGGTGAAGGGCTTATATCTAGTTCCTTATCAGATATCTTTATTATTTAACTTATGAGTCATACTTTTAGGAATGGCCATGCTTCCTAGGGGGTGAGTGTCTTTAACTGTAGACTGTAGATTGTAAGAAGTAACATATCATTAAATTCCCACAATATGAATTTTTTTGGATTTTATGTTGTATACAAAAGTTTGTAAATGTAAAAAATATATACAAAATTTGTATAGAAAGTCCTTCACGTAGGAGCTATGTAATATAAGTAGATTTCCCATGTTTCATTAAAGATAAATATAAATGAGAGGGAGTGAGGACATTTAATTTACAAGCCGTAGAGAACAATGGGCGTAAAAGATATGACACACTAAACTTTCCTCTAGACTAGCTGGAAGTTAGAGTGGGGGAAGCGCTCACCCATTGTAGTTGGTAGTGGTAGGGGTGTATGAGGTTATCTCCCTTTACACCTACCCCTCCACAGCCCCTACCTCTCACATGTCCACCCTAAGTTTTCCTCATTTCTAAACCTTACCTCTCAGTCATGAAAATTTCATCCAGGTCACCACAAAACGACCTCTCTTGCCTTCATAATAGGCAGGTAGGGTGAAGTTTTTGAACATTTTTTTTTTTGTTACGGCAATTTTTTTGCAACAATAATATAAATCATATGTTCACGTAGGCTTCGACGGTCGTCAGAAGTATTTACCGTTTCTTCTTCCGGGTTGGACCGTGTCAAATTGGTGTTATTTGCCGAGCTTTCGCACATCATGTAATGGCTTCTTCAGGGCTGAAAAGAGAATGTCATTCTCATTCTCTTTTCATCCCTGAAGAAGCCATTACATGATGTGCGAAAGCTCGGCAAATAACACCAATTTGACACGGTCCAACCCGGAAGAAGAAACGGTAAATAAATCATATGGTTTTTTGTTTTTTCCACGTTTTCTTGTGACATTGTATTTCAATAGCCCTAAAGATGGCTTACAATGTATGCCGAAATATCGGAAGATAACAATAAATTCTCTACGCGGACAAAAACTCTCCATTTAAAATGAATTGCATTTTCGAATACATAAATCTGCGAAATACTTCAAATTATAAACTAACCCTACCCTCAAATAATAATTATTCAGTTTTTACAATAAATAAGAGTTATTAAACAAACTGGAAAAATTGTATTAAATATACTCCTGGTTTTATAATCGTTACATCGATTTGTCTATATCATTATTTTGAGTCAAGAAATTGTTTTCAAATATTGAATACGATTTTAAAAAGGCGTGCTTTTTTTAATTCTAATATCTTAATGACCGTCCAACGATGAAATTGTTGCCGGCCTCACATACATGCACTGAGTGAGAGTACAATGTATTTGAGTGCGTGAGGGTGCGTACCAGTGTATGTGTACTGGCTGATGTGCACATGCGTAAGGCAGGGAAGTGTATTTATTATGGATGACTAATATGAACTGCCACGATCTTGTTTGCGATGAGTGGCCGAGAAGGGTTGCAGGAATCAGACAATAAGTCACCATCGTATCTCACCTGCCTTTTTGCGTGTGATACCTCATCAACGTAGAACACGATCTGCAGAAATATGAGCAGAGCTCTCTTTTATGGTGGGCAGAAAACGGGATGCACTGACGAATCTAGCAAACGACTGCTCGTCATATCCATATTTTGGCATCACTTGTCAGATTTAATCATCCTAATTGGACAAAGATGAGTTACATGTGACTTGTAACAGATGATGGCTAACATGTAAATGGCTTCAAACCCAAGAAGTTCAAGGTTCCAAAATTTTAATTTCTTAGCACGGAGTTCAATAACCTTCTGAATAAATTTCCAATTATTATAATGAACTAATTCATCAGTTGGAGACTGTTTATCTCAGAAAATCTTTCATAACTCTTGCTATGAATATTTTAACGGAGACATCTGTCAGTTGCCTTATGAATAGTCAAGCCCAGTCTTAAAGCAGGTCCGTAAAAATCCGGAAAATATTGAAACAACTTTTTCATACAGAAAAACATTTGTGGGAAGAGTCAGTCTGAGAAGTCAGCTTTTCTCGTTTGCACTGGATCTGACAAACATAAATCTCAATAAGTTTGAATAAATTTTGAATTATCTTTAGATAAATTAGTTAAGACCTGTCGCAAAAATATGACATTAGTTCTCAAATTTAAGTACAATTCGAATAGGAATTTAATTCCATCCGGTACATCTCTACTATTGCGCTATCAACCAAATTACCATTTGCCTGTAAGGCTCGGGCTAATTATAGTTACAGAAGGCCCTGACCTTGAGATGATTGTGCTAGATGGCAGGGATTCGTCCTCCGGCGTTTCCATGGAACTATTCCCAAGTTGCTAATCATGTTAGGATCACTTAGGCCTCGTTCAACAATAGAAATGACCTGATATCGATGAGCATGGAGAGAGATTAACGGCCGAAGAAAGTCCAACATACATTTCTGTCTCAAGCCTTTGCAAGGCATTGTCGTGCCAAGTTCACTGTATCACTCACTGTTACCAAATAACACATTATTCTAGAAGTTAGCTCAATGGAAAATAATGCAACTGCATTGCTTAAATAAAATGTAATAAAAATTCCGATTGGTTCTGATTATAATTTAAGCACATCTACATAAATGGAAACCTGGAATAAATGTTACATTGCAACTAGCTAAATGGAATTGTCTTCGCATTAATTTAAATGGCCTTAGTCTGTTATCTCTTATCACACTTAAAAATAAAAGTAATGCCCCTTCTACTGCTAACAAGTTATCTCCCAGTTTGCGCATCCTTTTCTGCATTCCCTGGTTCTAAACTCCAACCCCGCGCATTGCGGATAATATCTTTGGGCAAATGCAATAAACGATGGTGCTCACAATTAATAAGGGGAAACGGAGAAGGTTCATAATTATTGCGAAAAGTGATTCTTCCTTAAGGCTTTCCTTTTTCAAAGAACATCAAAGAAACTTGATATCTTGGTGTGACGATTTGGGGGTCACTTTAAACATTCTTCTTATTTCGTTCGAGACTGGAAGGGATATCTTGGCGTGCTTGAGCTAGTTGGCGATCGACCTGCCTAGAGGCAGTGGTTGAATGATCAGTCTGGGAGGGGTACATCACCTCTTATCTTGACGGAGTGGCTTAACGAGCTCACGGAATTAGCGAAGGTCTTTAATTACTTTAGCTCTACCTACTTTATGCTTATTTCCCAATTGCATGTTAATTAACATGCAATTCGAAATGAAAAAGATGGTATTTTTAAATTTTAACCTTGGGCGTATCTGAATAATTACTTAAGGTATGCTTGCTCAAGAGCAAGAATGCTCAACTGCATAAGGGATGAAATCTGATCAACAATGGTATAGGTAAAAGTGGAAGTTTTTGGAAATATGCCATAAATGCATATATAATTCTTATTTAATGTATTATCTGTGATGAGTGAATTGACGGAATAATGTATGGCAGTAAAAAAATCATATAAAAGTGTTAAAAATTTAAAGTGTAACTGCCATTGAAAATTTTATAATTATCCGGCCCCGGAGGACCCGCTACCGACCGGGAGACCTCGCCCACTTCTTCAAGGTCTGCAGAAAATCCTTTCAAGAGAGAAACATCTACTGGAAAAATAATTATTATTATACTAGCATATATTAAATAAAACCTATATTCTGCATTCTAAAGTTCTAAGATTAATTTGTGTGTTATTTTATATATTTTAAATCCTTTTTCACCATTTTCTTTCAAAACTTTATTTCTAACCTGTAAATATTAATTTATTTTACGTCCTTGTTTAATTACAATGTGCTTTAAATAATTATTTATTTTATATTCCTTCATGTATAACATTTTGTTTTATAATTTACTGTAATAATACCTCTTTGAATTTATACCTTATAATGATTTTCGGGCAATAAAGAATTTAAAAAATGTAAAAAACCCGAAGTCAACATAGAAGTTACCTCAGCAATATACTATTTTATTTTTATTTTTTTAATTTCTTCAGCTCATGTTTAAAATTCGAATAGTTTACCGATTCAAATTATACTGCCTTTTAATCTATTTTAAACCAACACTATTTGATCCGAATTCATTTATGAATGGATACATTTTGCCACATAAAATCCGTATATAAATATTCTTTTCGATAATAAACTGCCGCAACAAAGAGTATTATTTCTAAATTAGAGAGTTAAGAGTAAAAAAATATGTCCTCATAACTATCTAACTTCTAAAAACATATTTTTATTTATTAAAATGTACTGAGATTCATTTAGCTAATCTAAATATTACATCCAAAAGAGTCGGTAACGCAGGAGATACGAAAACTAAAAATTATTTTGTTATATTAACAGTGAATAAATTATGAATTATAAATATGTCGATCTTAAAACTGAAGAAAATTTAAGATTAATATTCAGATCTGTCATTAGGTTATCCAGAAAGGAAGGGTTGGGTAGGAAGGTAAGATAAATCTTACTTAAAATATATGAGATTAAATTATATTAACTTTAGTAACATTAATAATATATAAGACAATATGATTATAAATTTTGGTCTTTTTCTAAAATTCCATTTCCTCTCATCTGATATCCACCAAAGTTTCTTCAGCGATTTTCAATAGAAAACCACAATATAGAATTTGGTTTCTATATTTTAAGAATTAAAGGTCAGCTAATTCTTGGAACTTGCTTACTTTTATACATTTTTTAATAGGTTTATTTCTCAAAAATGTTAGAAAACAGTGTTTTACACCAATTATTTTCTATAATATTTTTTATAGACATAAGAGAAGATATTCAAGATTTTTTAGTGTCATCCCCGAACTACTCGATGTAATAAATCGAACTAGATTAAATAACATAAAAATTAGTAAACAAAATGTTTCCTTAAATTTTTAAGTTTTTATTATGCGGATAGTTTTATAATAGAAAGACAAAGGGTGTTAACTCAATTCAGCTTTCTACTAAACCTCCCACACATCCAATTTTAATCAAAATTAATTCAATAGTTTGCAATAGACAATCTGATACCAATTTTGTTATCTATGTCGTAAAAATTAGATTACCCACCCTACCCGTGAAGTTACATTCTTAAATATTTCCCTTTATACACCTATTTTTCACAAAATTCTTTTTTCAATTTTTTCTTAACTCCAACATAAACGATAAATTCACCAATAGAAGCTCAAATACCTAATTGTTTTTTTTATCATCTTTTAGTACGTAATTTGACCTCCCTCAGACACACACACACTCTCTCTCTCTCTCTCTCTCTCTCTCTCTCTCTCTCTCTCTATCTATCTATATATATATATCAGACATAGTTTTATCAATGAAACTTGACTGGCGTTTAATACGAAAAATGGTTGAGTTGGTAACGAAGAAAATCATAATGAAGGTGACACAATAATAAGCATAATACACATTTGATGTAAGCAGTAGTCGTCCTCGCTTAGGACGCAAACGTCAACGCATGACGTCATACAAATTGGCCAGTAGGAGTGTGTTTCGCACGCGGAGAAAAGTGATCAATTCTCATGCACCATTACATGGGACGAGTATGGACACCTCTATTGTAGGTAAACTCGGGTGTGTCGCAGGGGTCAATATTGGCCCTAATGCTATGCATTACACGAAGGGTAGAGACGAGTATGGACACCTCTATTGTAGGTAAACTCGGGTGTGTCGCAGGGGTCAATATTGGCCCTAATGCTATGCATTACCTATGCTCCTGACATGCCTACATTACTAAACCAAACAGATTCAAACGTTGCCAATGAAAAGCTGTTGTTTGATTAATTACACGGTGGAGTAAACGTTGTACTTATGATTGCTAGAGTATGGTGCAAGACATGTACGCGCGCTCGTGTGTGTGTGTGTGATTTGGTAGACCTACACTTTCAACATCAACTAGGTTGAATCGAAAAACATTTTTAGACTTTATCGAGTAGCAAGTTATTGGCCCAATGTCAATAGTTATATTTTATTCAGATAATTCTCTAAAAAAATATGTTTGAAATTAGTTTTTATGAAGGTCATGCATTCATTCATTCATTATTGCTTATACTGTGAGCCTTTAGCGACCTCCATGCTGAAGTTCCTCCACTAATTGGAGTGCCTAAACTAAAGGATGGCCTTTACTTGACTTTTGATAAGCTTCTGTAACAGTTAAGTATAAAACTGGTCAGACTTAGCCCACATTTCCAGTAGCTCGCATGTTGTGTTTCCCGCTGGTAATTAAACCCTTGCCCATTTAGTAATTAGATCCCTGAATGTCACGAATCCTATTCCCAGCCCATCTCTCACCTACTTTTTGATAATGAGTTTTTAGTTTTAATGATTAAATTAATACGTCTGCATGTAGGTATGTACATGAGCCTGCATGCATCCATGCATATACGTGTCTATATATAATAAACATATCCATAGATATGCTTGACTGGTTTTTCAAAGCATTATAAAAAAGATAATATGTTACATAAATTAAATAATGCAATAAAAATCTAGTTTAGCACATGAGAAAAAAATAAGGTCGTATTAAAAAATGAAATTATCAAGCTAAGTAAAGATTAATTCATTAAAAAACATAGAGAATCTGAAACAGTTATAAATATATAAACTAACGAAGATATAATTTATACTAATGTCACACATTCCCTCGAATGATTAATTAAATGACTATTTAAAAGACGATGTGAACTACTCAAATTAAATTATAAATGATATGACAATTATTTATTTAAATGGAAATTATTTCTATGAACTGTGTAATTCCCTAAAGAAAAGGAAAAAAAAAAAAGAAAAAGAAAGAAAGCCATATTGAATTTCATTTTAATTATCCGTAAAAGCGTAAAAGAAAAAGGCAAAATAGAAATATAAAATGATTATTTTATAAATAATAAAATGTTAAGTGAAAAGGGACTGTCATGGTTGTTACTTTAAAGTAAGAGACTTTCTCCTTCCGTCACCTCCATTGCGCCGAAGAAGGCCTGAAATTTAGGCCGAAACGTTCATACTAATAGCAATTTTTTTTCTCTACAAATTAGTTGTGATTTATTCAAATTCTAAACTCGAATCTCCAACTAATCCCTCGCATAATAAAATCTTGTGTTGACGCAGACCTGAATTTCCTTGTAGAAATACTGCGTGACAGAATTATTTTGAGATTTTAGTTATGTGATTAGTTTACCAGTAATGTTATAGGTTATCGTGAATTTCAGAGATATCAAGGCAGGAACTGACCAATTTTTTTTTTAAACCTTCCTTTGAACCACTTAGACCCTTAGGGCGAAGATATATATCTACAAGTAACCACCTAATCTCAACACGGACGGAGCCAGACTGGCGGGAAGCAGGCATAGCAGATCCTCTGGGATAAAGGCGCGGTGCCTTCCTCCTGGAACAGACTTGATATGAATCTGCTACCAATATCACTGCTACCAGAGGGCGCCACTGCTACCTGACTGACTGGATCCTCCTACCTGACTTCCGGCGAAGGATGACATTCTCTCTCTCTCTCTCTCTGTGCAGGGTCTTTCTTCTTGTTGCATCGCATCTAGAGCAATGAGCCCGTTCTAGAACAAATTTCCAACACATCAATAAATCATTGGTACCTGTCTGTTTTGCTGTCGGTTGACACCAGCGCTCAGGTGTCACTTTCCTTAACTAATCTCGTACTGCTATCGAGACATTCCCTTAAGTGAGTATTGTTCTCACCTTTTTCTTGTTTAGTCACTTTCAACCAAACAGTAACATGGAGTTCATATTTAGTTGAAGGTGACTTTATTTCCCTTGAATTTCAATATGACTTGCATTTCAAGATTTTTCCCATGATTACTGATTACTCTTACTTTTTAGAGTTCATGTGGTGGACAGAGTTCAACTAACGAAACCATTTTGTTGTAATATTAAAATATATTTTTCTTTTAATGAATATTGTTTGACATAAATGTATTTTTTCCCCTCAGAAATTCATTGTAGGCTTCTTAACTCGGTATGTTCGAAATAGTTGAGGTAAATGGTGCCTGAGTGCTGATATCAACCGATATCAACAAATAGTATTAAATAGCTTTCCAATAGTGGTAGTAAAACATGCGAAAATGAATTTTATTTTTGTGTATCTCAAATATACCATTTTTATTTCGGTGTGCCCAATATCTGAAGGCCTCTCTGAGCTGTCCCTACCAGGCTGCCACTTTCTATATTCACAACGCAGTGAGTTACTCCGAAACACTTAAACAGAAACTATATGCAGGTTAATGAGGTCCGGACAGCTTCTGGAATACACGCAGCCCTCTCTAGCTTCTCCCACTCTCCGGCACTAGGGGCCATCAGATTTTGGGTGCACAGTATGTTAAATTTTCAAATATCCTTAGTAACGAAGATAGAGCCCATTCATTTTCTTCAAAATCACCCTATACATGACCCCAATTCAATTTATGAACTAACTTTCTAATAATGGGTGATAGAAAAATCCTTATATTTCTATAGTAAAGACATTAATTTTTTATGAATCTTTTTTCCTTAATTTAGTAAGAATTCTCAAGTGCATTCTAATTGAGCAGATACAGTCAACAATAACTTCTTCAGATGCAGTCGTCCACCCAGTCACTCTGGAAGGGTTGGTGTCGTCTGTGCCCAACAAGAATGGACATGGAATATACTAAGAATGCCAAAAAGCTATGGGCATAAATAAAACTCTGTCTTTCTTCCCCTGACATTCTTGTATTATTTATAATTACAGTATTGGAAAATGGTGATATATATATATATATATA
>KZ807741.1:125091-207163 GCA_000696205.2 Oncopeltus fasciatus | reverse complement strand
AGAAGAAGAAGAAAATAAATTTTATTCTGGGACTGACAGTTCCCTTGAATATAATAATAATAAATAATAATAATAAATAATCATAATAATATGGCCTTATTTTATATTATTACCAAGAGCAAATTTAAATAAAGAATTTGTACTAATTCAAATAAGAATTACGAGTACTTAAAGACATTAAATATAAAAAAACCAAAATTTGAATGGCTCTCATTTTATCAAATATACCTAAATTAAATCTATTTTTTCATATTGGTTACACTGTGCGAATTTTGTCGCATTTAGATGTAGGGATTATGTGTCAGAATTCTGCGTTATTACTAAAGTTTTGAAAAAAAAAAAAAAAAAAGTTATAGACACAACAGGTATATAATATTATATTATGCAATTATTCTATAATTTTTTTTTTAAATCCGAATTAATGAAGATAATTAAGAAACTAACTAAGGGATTAGACAGAACCCTCTAATTCCAAAATAGAGAACCAATTACTTATTTGATGTTTTGTGCACATGCCGGAAGACAATTCATTCCCTTAATATGTCTAATAGGTAGTTTTCTATAATATATTTCTCTATATTTTTACGAAGAACGCAAATTATGGAAGTTATTTAAAAATGCTACTTGGGTAGTTGAAGGTTTCACATTTTCAAAGAGATTTTTGGTTTTCTAACACCACTTTTTCCCTCCCGGTCGGTGTATAGCCAGCCTTTGGACCTTACTATTTAATCTCATAATTATCAAAGTTATTAAGGCTGCTACAACTATTTAAGGTTAAATTTAGAGATAATCTCAATAACTAATTTTTAAAAAATTAATCGCTAAAAGATTGTATTATAATCTTTCTATTAATAATGGAATCACTAAATGATTTAAAGTATTATATGTAGTTTTAATAATATCCATTCTTGTCGTTGCTAAGGATGTCCTTATTAAGAATGACTAGTATACTTGACCTAATTGCATCAAAATAACCCAGACAAAATGGTAATTATTTATAAAGTGCTCAACGAAAGATACTTGGCGTTATATACTTGCTTCAGTTACATAAGTACTTAGTGTAATTGACTTAGAATCCAGCCACGTTTTTATCAGCGTGCTTCTGGCCGAGGAAATAACTTCTTTTGCTAAACAAAGCTTACAGCAACCAATTGTTAAGTTTCACTCCCGGCAGATTTATTTTGCATCAAAGAAATTACTGAGTTGTATACTAATAATATAACTTTATTAATAATAAAGGTTAATATAACTTTATTAACTACTAACAACTTATTACTCTAATACTATAAATTGATTCACAAAATTCGCCATTTTTATTTGGAGCTATGCGAAACTACTTTAAATAATCAACCACATTTTAATAAGACAATACAATTTATTTTGACTTGTACCTACGAAGGTGTATAATAAAAAATATATAAGGCATAACCAAATTTTGCTAGTATCGCTTTCCAAATTTATTTTGAAAATATTTATACTTCAGGATTTTAAAATATGATTTTCTCGAGCAAAACCCAATACAAATGTGGATCATTGTAATTTTCTTAAATATATATTATGTACTGAATAAAAAAAAAAAAGGGGGGGATTGAAATTGTATTGACAATTTTTGCTTAGGATTTTGCAATAATATATATACAAATACTCATTAGGCTCTCAGAAAAATAGAAAATTAAGTAATAGAATATTTCTGGCAAAAGAAAATTTTTTAAATTCTAAAAAATAAGCAAGTTAAATAAGAGTTATATTTATTAACACTTATTCTGGACTTGGCCATGTAGAAAATGTTATTTTTGTCGAGTTTTCGCACATCATGTGATGGCTTCTTCAGGGCTGAAATCAGAATGATTCAACTTTTACTCATTTAGCTCATTCTACTTTTAGCCCTAAAGAAGCCATCACATTTTGTGCTAAAAATATCATACCTTCTGTAATCCGTCTTCATTGGTTTCTGCAAACCATCTTCTGTTGGCGAGCGCTTTCGGACATTGTCCATCCTCGTGGCCGAATACATGCGTTCACTGTCACTGTCTGTATTCAACTGCAGTTTATTATAATAAAAAATGATAGTTCTATATTCATTGGTAGTTATAATAACCCTTTAGATTTTGTGCTAAAGCTCATCAAAAATTAGATTTTCTATATGATCCGTAGAGATTTACTGGAGTATTTGTTGGGGTTCGGTAAAAGTTAATAAAAAAAATGCAATTTATAAAAAAAAATATTTTCAGCATCTGGCTTACGTTGAAAGACATCTTCAGTGCTATCACAAAAGTGAGAGGGGATGTGTTGTCACCTGGAACAAATCTGCAAGACGATTGGGTCCCATTAAATTGTCTACTAGTATTTATGAATATTTCTGGAGATTATGGAAGCGTACGTGATCATTGCTCATAATCTTGTAAATATTTGTAAAAGTCCATCTTTTGGATGCTGGGTTAACTTAAAGGATTAAATTGCTGAGTATAACAGATGACTGAGTTTTAAGTATTTGAGATTTCCATGTCTGATTAACCCCACACCAAGTTGTCAGATTTGACTCAATAACGGACTTAATTAAGAAAAATAATAATTGAAACTTCTAAGTTATTAAACTAATATATAAATTTATAGTCATGATATACCGTTTACTTATAGAATATATCTTTATCAATAAACAAATCAGAGTTTAGTTTCATTTCTTTGAACTACCACTTGACATATCAGATAATCCCCACTACTATTTTTCCGATTTTGCTCAATAACGAACTCACTTTTTCCTTTTTGCATTATGTCAAAGGCATATGCCAATGTTCTTCATGAAAGAGAACTAGCAATTAGTTCAATTCAATTAGCCGCAATGGCTTCTAGGCCGTAAACATTTACGACTCAGGAAAACCCTCACTTCTAATTGTTCAACTTCACTGTTCAACTCTGAAAATATATATTATTTTTTTAATAATTGAATCTGTGTTTACTTTTGTTTACACTAAACTAACAAGCTGACTACAATAAAAAAAACTATTTGTGCTCGCACATCACATTTCAAGTATTCCCCCACACCATAGGTCTGATTTGACTTTTTAACTAATTTTTGCTTTTAATTTAGGCTTAAAAGCAGATTCCACTGTGAAAAATCTGTTTGCGGCTTCTAGGACGCAGGGTTAAGTTTAATTTCGCTGTTTAACTCCCAAAATATTTATTTAATCAATAAACTTATCTGTGTCGGAGTTTCTTTGCTCTGAACTAAACACTAAACCCGTACATTGATTAAAAAAAAAAAAAAAAAAACTTTTTGTTCTCAAACTTAACGTTTCTGGTAATCCCCCACACCTGCTCGTCCAATTTAGCTTTATAAATAGTTAGTCATTCGTTTACCATTTAACAGCTACATTCTAAATTTCATTAAGATAAAATGAATAATGTGTAATATATATATATATATATATTAATGACTATAATATTGTTAGTAGATATAATTGAAAGCAATATTGAAATATTTTTTAAATAAATCTGCCATAAAACAACTAAAATAGCTACATTTCAGTAATACATTGGAGGAGATTTCTCTCTTACGGGAGTGATTAGCCAGGGCTACGAGATACCACGTTTCTTTACAGGTTCCTTACTGAGAGGATATTTTTGCAGATTTCTCCATCTACACTTTTAAATATTCCTTCGAATCTTCAGAGATCTCCTCTCTCTCCCTCCCCCTATCCCTCTCTCCCTCCCTCTCACCCTCTCTCCCTCCCTCAAACCCTCTCTCTCTCTCTCTCTCTCTCTATCTCTCTCTCTCTCTCTCTCTTTATATATATATATACCTACGNTATATATATATATATATATATATATATACAATTTTGAACGTGAACGGAATATATTTTGCTCAATCTAAGGAGTAGGTCCGGCAATGAACCGCTCAAACTTCGCATCGCATGGATAGCTTCATTCCGCCAGTGGAAATCTGGCAGTATGTCGTTGTGGTATTAATGGAGTAAATAATCTAAAGGGTTATTATGACTACCAATGAATATAGAACTATCATACCTTCTACTATACGTCTTCATTGGTTTCTTGGCTTGGAAGATGGTTTGCAGAAACCAATGAAGACGTATAATAGAAGGTATGATAATATTAATGGAGTGCTTGCTCTATTCATGATAGACATGATTGGTGCTCAGTGAAGGACGGCCAGATATGCATTCCTTGAGGAGAGATGCAGCCCCGTTGCGGAGAGCCAGCATATCGATTGGTTCGGGACCCGCTTGTTGATGGTACACAGCCTTGACACAGTGTCAGTCACACCTCCCCCCCACCCCCCCTCAGCACAGCCGATGAGCTCGTTAATTATGAGAAGAGCCAGCCGACCTGCGGGAAATTTACCTCTTTTCTCCAGAAATTCACCCCTTGAGGGAATGGATTCTCAAACCATTTCTGTATATTTCATCAAGACTCACGTTTCCTCTTTTTAGACCCCTTTCAACAGGAATTTACTCTAAGGAACACAGACCACCACCAAGTACTACATATCCACTCGAATTCGTATACACCCGCCATTCCCTCACTTCAAAGTAATTATCTAATGTATCTCCAATCTAATTACATTTCGAGCATGGACACTCTAACAGCTAAATTACTCGAGACCATTCCAACAAAACCCAAACACTCTATTCTGTAGTTATCCATCTGAATTAAAATCAAAGACTTTTCACTCATGAACATGGATTTCTTGGCAAATCCTCCGCCCGGAAAATTCCCTCTTACTACCCAGAAAAATCCCTCTACTCTTGTCATTCGGGGGCTGAGCCAAGCGATATCTGCGGTTAAAAGTTCCTCCTACAAGTTCGCGGAATGAAATGGGAGTAAAACACTTTGTTTTCGTGTATTAGGAGAGTCGCACGACTTCCTAGCACTTCAAGAAATCAGATCAGTTAAACGTCCACTTAAGTCAGTGTATAGAAGTAAAACGTTTTTTTTTTTAAGCTTTAGTGTAATTGCTATTTTTGTAGTCATTTTCTGGAGTATCCTGATTTATAATTTTTAAAAAAATCACTGTGCACGGTGATGGAACATTTTGTTAGTATTTAGAAATAAGTTCTAGGCTGGTGTATAATACAACGCGAACTCTAACATAAACACAGATACAAAATTCTAAGAATATCATATTTACAGCTTTATTTTTTAAAATATAGTGAAAAATTAAAATTCTCTTTTAAAGTTCACTTTATAGTGCCTCCGTAAATTAATTGATTTTCCAAAGGGATATCAGTAAAAAAAGAAAAAAAAGAAAAAAAAAAAAAAAAAAAAAAAAAAAAAAAAAAGGTTTAGCTTAAAGATTTCCTACGAGGAAAAGGGGAAAACAAGCTATTCACGTTGGGACAATGATGCAGATTCGAAAAATTTTAACGGATCTTCACCATGCTTTATTTAATAAGCTTATAATATGGTTTGTTTTATATATATATATATATGTGTATGTATTTGTCTGTTCCGCAATTTTTAAAATAATGACACCAAATAATAAGCTTCATTTTCAGCAAATTGGATGGGAGAAGGAGGGAAGCAAAATTTACAATCTTAATATCTTCATTAATATCAACATTACGAGAAAAAAAAATGAGATTTTATAAAATTTAGGAATGTACTCTCGAGTGCTGTAAGGGATAAATAATTTTTATCCCCAAAGGAAGAGTGGGGGATGTATTCAGTCTTCTTAGTTGTATTTGTGATCATCTTCCTTAATATATATATATATATAAATATGTTACATAATAAAATAGTTACAAGTTTACATTTTACACCTATTTTCTTCTATAATTTTTTTCGTGGTGCTACTAATAAGGAAGATATTGTGATTTCAAATTCTAGCGTGCCTAGGTGTAGCTCATGGGATCCGTACGGGTCTTGAAATCCTGGCACTGCGGGCTTGAATCCCAAGTTTTACGAAAATGACATATAAATAAATAAAACATGGTAAAACTCATTCATATTCTCTTTTATTTACTAATAAATGTAGTCCAGAGGGGGCCGGGGAGTCTTCCTCCTCCCAAAATTTTTGTGAGGCAAAAGTCCAAGTGCAATTAAAACTCGGAGATAATTTTTGCAAATTTTGCCTTACTCAAGAATTACTTTCCACCTGATTCCGTGTATATGACGTTTCATTTTTTTAAGCAATCAGTAACCTCATTGGTCTGACAATTTTAGTATCTCTTAGCTTTAAATAGGTTATGACAGATGCTTCTTGTTTACCGGTTATTGTTTAATATGTATATCCTTAATTAGTTCATTGTATTTGATTTAATTTATTATTATTTATTTATATAAACAATGACTACCGACGATGTTCTTTGGGAACAAGTTTGTTTGCTTTTTCCTCTGTTAAGTGACAAAGTAAGAATTATTTTAATACTTTTAAGTTTCCCTACCTTTTAGATTTCCTTGCACGACAATTTTTATGATTTTCAGGGCAATAGAGAATCTGAATATACTTCTGTTGAAGATTTTAAATCTGTAATTTTACGACTTAAAGAAGAGGAGTTGGATTCATTTGTAGAAGAACTGATTGTTAGTAAAATCAGTGATGACATAAGGCAGATTGTAGCTCCAAAATTTTGGGCTGCATTTTATGTTTCACATCATGACCCAAATATTGATTTCATTCGATTTAGGGATACTGTTGCTGAATTAAATAGAAGTTTCTTGTCTTATTTGCCCACTATGCAGAGGCTTGAAGAAATGAGGGTAATATTAGGAAGGACTGAACCTATTTTAGGTGAGAACAATCTTCTTGTGGTCTTGAAGTTAATAATTCGTACAGTTCTTCATTCACAATTGCCTATACCTAAGTATCAATCACTTATTGAAGAGTTCTACAAATTGTCCTTCAAAGTTTTTTACAATGCAGATAAATCTAATAGAGGTATTGTATAATTCATATCTATGTACCTATTTAAAATGACATTTATATTTTTGTTATTTTAATTACATGGTTTTCCTTGACAATTTTAACGAATTATTATTGTCTCTAGGTTCCACATTTTGTGATTTAAACGAGTCAGGAGAAGATGAAAAGTGTGGAGGATGCTCTGAAATTGACCATTGTCAATGTGACTCCATTATAAACGATTTTCATACGACAAATCGGTCAGTAATTAGTTTTTTTTGTTGTTTTTTTTACAAATATATTCCTTTGGAAAAAGGATATTTTTGGCTGTAATATCTAAAAACCTGTTTGAGAAATAATTCGATCCAAGATAACTAAAAGTAGATACATGAATCATAAGGCTTTCACAATATAGCTGTTATGATTAAAAAATAAATTCTTGAAAAGATCAGCAATTCTTTAAAGAATATATTTTTTTATACACCTCAGAGTCTAAAAAGTGTCTAACAAAATTCATTATTAAATATCTATCAGAATAAGCTACTAAAGAACTAAGCTTAAGTTCCAGATCACTAGACTAATAAAATTGTAGCTCAATCTGCTTACCACATCCATTAAGTTGACCATTTGGTCATTGGTAATTATCTCATCTAAAAGACATTTGGAAACTTATCATGCAATTGTGAAAGAAAATTCCAAAGTAAGATTTAATAGACTAAATAGCAATTAAGGTATTCACGTAGGCTTCGACGGTCGTCAGAAGTATTTACCGTTTCTTCTTCCAGGTTGGACCGTGTCAAATAACAACAATTTGACACGGTCCAACCCGGAAGAAGAAACAGTAAATAATTAAGATATTTTTAAGTATGAATATATTGAGCAAAGGATTATGTTATTTTTGCCACTACAACAACTGCTGCAAATTCAACCATGGAATGAAGAAATGTTTTTGTAAACTTTCTTTCTGCTTTTGGAGCTACTAACAGGTAATGTAAATCACTAAGAAAGGAACAATTATATTATTTGAATTATATGAATATTTAATAATTTATATTATATCACATGACATGTGTCATTTAGTAAGCCTTGTCTAACATAAATCAATGTTTAATCAAAGGCTAATAAGAAACAAGATCAAGACCATCCATGAAGTCTAAAATTTTAGAGACTTTCTTTATATTAATTTTAAATTCTCTACTACTATATATAAGTATCCCTAAAGGATTGATAGTATTATTTATAACATCCAAAATGACAAAAGGCATATATTTTAGGCTGATTTAAGAAATTAGGTACTAAATATGTTTTATGGAATCCAAGAATGTAGACTGTGTAACCTGTTTATAATTTCAGATTTATAAAGTTGAAAATAGTTTATTCTTTATTCTCAAGGCTGGAAGCATTTACAAAATCACTATCAATAACCCTAACCGAAATGCAGTTTGGCATTTAAATTAAAAATTAGGAAAAGTTACCTACTCAACCATGAATGTAAAAAACAAAGAAAATTCATGCTAGGATGATTTGATGATGAGAAAATCCAGAAATAGAGCATGTAAACTTTACTGAAAGACTCTAAATAGAGGGAGTTCACATTAGGCTGAAAGTTAGGTACGTCAGAGCAAAAAGGTTTTAAAATCTTGATTCTTGAAAAGAATTTTGCTGCAACATTCTGCTCAATAGTCGTAGGATTTTTCTGGATAAATATCTTGCATAAACTCTACAAGTCATTACGAATAAAACATTCAAGAAAATGGCACTTATCGTAACACAACCCTAGACTCATACACATACATTAGAGATGATATTATTAACCAAATGTTGACCAAACCACACACAGAATCCCATGGAGTCATAGATTGACTGGCTTTTATCTAGAATGAACTTCTCTGTAAAATAATTTAATAATCTGAAGGGAATGAAGGCACTAGGCATTGGTGAACTAAATGCTGAGATTTATAAGAGGGTTCTTACTTTCCTACCATTGAATTGTATCACCTATTCCTAACATTTAATAACGACTATACACATTAAAAAAGCAGATTCACACTAAAATGTTGTGAAATTTATGCCATACATATAGTCCAATGCCAAAGAGAGCAGTACTCATATTGGTGGATATAGCTTAATATTTTTTTTATTTATAAACTTTTATTTATTTATTATATTATGTTAAATAAAAAACATTTTGTAATTTGATTACAATGAAATTAAAAATTGATTCAATGTCAATCACATGAGGACAGAAGGTGACCAATGACACAACTCTCAAATTATTTACAGGCTATGTCCCCAGGAGGTCACAGGGCCATCTTCGTTTGAGTCGATGGGGAGGGTTGTAGGGGTTGGAGTTGGAAGACATGGTCTGTACTAGTGGAATAGAATGATATGGCAGTTTACTGTTGAAAAGGACGAAGCAGGAAGAAATGAGGTCTTAATCAAAAGGAACATTAAGATAGTGGTGAAGGGAAGAATTGGATACGTAATAGGGAGCATTTGCAATTATTCTCAAGGTTATGGATTGAAAGGACTGGATTCTTTGGATGTTGGAAGGCTTGGCGGCACCCCAGATTTCTACTCCGTAAGTCCAGATTGGTCGTAATAAGGTTTTATAGAGCGTCAGTTTATTTTCAGTCGTAAGATTGGATTTCTTATTCATGAGTGTATAAAAGTCCATATCACCGATTGAGTTCAACAATATATTACAGCCTTCATTATTAAACTCTTACATAATTTTAGCTGTTCTTATAAATCTCATACATTAACAGAACTTTCTATGGTTCTTATATTTAAAAAAAAATACACTGAGTAATAAATAGCTTAAATACAGTAGGTATTCAGTTGATATTTAACTAAATAAGGAAGCATTCATGTATTTCTGAAAATGAATTGTCTGACAAGTTTGTAAAAGATGTTACCAAGTATGAAAATTCATTTTAAACACCATAAGTTCAAATGGTGTTTAAAATGAATCAATGACAGGATCACTTGGACAACTCTGAAAAACCTTTTATATACCAGATCTTTCTTTTAAATGTCCACTATTGACATGCTAAAGGACTAAATTACAAATGACATCAATATACAAAGTTTAATTAATAAGGCTTTTGGGAAACCATATGCTATTAGAGGAATTTTTGAATAAAAAAATTGTTTAAAGCTAGCAACTAAAAAAATATTGATATCATCTTATATAAAATTTAATGGATTTGAAAAAATAATACCTATAATTAAATATATGTGTCTGTGTGTTTGTGTAAGTGCATGAACTTTATGGGTTCGAACTCCTGTGTCATTCACCATATAGTCCAGAGCTCGCACCATCAGATAACTACTTGTTTTGATCCATAGCGCTTTTTCTTCAAGGGAAACAACATGATAATTTTTCGGAAGTTTAAATTATGGTCCAAGAGTTTTTTTAAGTCATTCCAAAGAATGGTATCAGCGTGAAATTGAACAATTTGATAGCAGATGGCTAATGACAGTAGACAACAATGAACTATTCTTCAAGAAATAAGTATACTGTATTTCAAAGATATAATAATAAAAATACTTGGTGGAAAAATGGTTATTTTATTTATTCTTTTGTATACTCCTCTTTAATCTAGGTTTCAATTTTGTCCATCCTATTTGTTAATGTGTTTATTTTGGGTTTCATTTTATTTTTCACTCAAGATATTTAATATATTTTGTTTTACATTTCTGTCTTGTCAACCTCAACTTGCTTGGCTTGTGGCATATAGGTAATGAAAGCTTGGACATTTTTAGGTATATTGATCCTATCTAATTTGTTAAGTTATTTCAATACTCCGACCTTTTTATATAATGAGTCCCTACACTCTGTATTGAGTTTCTTATTGAACCCTTTTTGGCAAATCACCACAGTCATTATAGGATTAAAACATTAAGGGTGAGTTATTTATAATGATATGCCATAAATATCTGTATGAATTTGCCAATCTGAACAATTATCTAAGTTAAATTAGGTTGATATTCAATAAGTTGTTTGCTTAAAAAATTAATGTTTCTATATATATAATGGTTATTTTTATTTTATTTTTTTTACAGAATTCTAATTCAGTTAGAACTTCTAGAAAGACTTGCAGGTGAAGTTTTGACTTCTCTAATACATCAACAAATTGAAAGTCATGTTCAAGAGACTTGCAAAGGGACTTTCAATCAATCTTTTATAACACCTTTGGAAAAGGTAAAATCAATAGTTGTTTCACTGAATATGAGGGAGGATCTTCATTTTTTACTTAAGTGCTGTTTCACATTCCAAGTATTTTTTGGGGGGCTGAAAAGGCAGATTTTTTTTATTATCTAAGTATTTTTTTCTTAAATCTTCCTAGACAGAACATCAACTATCAATGTGTTGATGCACCACTCAGTTAACTAACTTTTTGATATATTATAATTTTCATTATTTTCAGCTGTTGGAAATTTAATTTGTCTACAACTTGCATTCAAGTGTAAAATAAATATAAATTTTAATGTTTTATTAATTCTTTAAGTTCATCTTTTGCATAGCTTAAATAAACCAAATAAATTATCTACACAAGTTTATAGATAATTATTTTACTTTAATAGGGATTTATATCTGAATGGATAAATAAAAAAATTCCAATTAATGTAAATACATTTTTTTTTAATGCTCTATTAAAATGAATACTCCTGTAAATAAATGATTAAAAAAAAAAAAACTATATAAAACAATTTTGTAAATGATTAATCAGATGTTAATAAGTTATATTTTATCCCATTTAGCATATCATATAATGTAATAATGCTATTTTAAAGGATAGTTCTTTTATGTTAATTATGTTGAATATGATAAGGTAATAAAAACCATTGAAGTAAGTTAATTCCCTTAAATTTTTCAGTGGCTTGATACTGTTGTTGTTGGCTGGTTAACTCGTCTGTATAGCAGTGGCCCAGAAAGCCCCTCATTGAAAGAAAAATTAAATGTATTCAAACAAAAACTTCAGCATCTTCTTTATGAAACTTATACAAGATTGAGAATTGATCAGTTGTTTACTATTATTATTGGTAAGGAAACTCATAACTTGTATATTTTAAATAAAGAATTTTAAAAATCCATATGTAGGATACCACCATATCTACGCACTTTGTTGTGGTCAATAGATCTAGGTACATTGAAAAAATGTTATTATTTAAAACATTATCAGTATCATTTGTTAAAGTAGTTGAGTGAACAGTACTGTGGAGGGTATTTATTAAATTCTAGCCAACATATTTTCATTCTTCCAGTAATTCGAAAGTAGCTAATTTTGAAATGACAAAAATATTAAGAGCTCCAAAGTAGGAACTTTAATTGAGATAATTATAGCATTATTTATATTAAATTATTAAGGAAAAATATCCTTTATTTANGGGGGGGTTGATTTTTATTCAAAATTTTCCCAATATTGCTCTGTATGATTTCCTGTTTTGTTTTTTTTAATTATCAAAACTATAAAAATAAAATTATGAAATAGCTTATAATCTTAAACTTAATGGTTTTAAAAAAAATTAAGAATCTAATACTTTGTTGATAGATTGGCTCTAATAAGTTTTTATGTATCTACTAATGAAGAAAGATAACACTGGGGAACAATTTGAAACTTCTGTTATACTGTGGTGAAATGTTGTGTGTCAGTAAGCAGTATTTAGTATTTCGTTACGGACGTGTACAGAACTACATAGTGTGTTTGAACTGAAACGTTTCCTTATGGCTACCTCTGCTCCTGCACTTTGAAAGTGCGAAAACAACCCCGATTCGTTTTGTTATATATGTGGCAGTTTTACCATTCCCAATCAAAGGACAATTGTACATTTGTCAGACAAGCATATTTTGCCTATTTTATAGTGGAACTTGGTGATCAAGATAAAGCATGGGCACCTCATAAAGTGTGTAAAGAGTGTGTTGAGGGTTTACAGATGTGGACCAAGGGAACACGTACTAAGTTTCCATTTGGTATACCTATGATTTGGCGCGAGCCCAAAGATCATTCAAGTGATTGTTACTTTTGTATAGTGAAAACATCGGGTTATAACAAGAAAAACAATTGTAAAATAGAGTATTCTAGTTTACCGCATCTATTCGCCCAGCCGAAGTCCCCGTGCCAGTTTTTAATGAATTTCCCTCTTTGGAAGAAGGGGAATACGGATATGGCTTTCAAAAACATTGTTAAAGACTTTCTTGGAAATACACGAGCATTGAATTACTCTACTTTGCATTCAAGGATTTTTATTACTTATCTGAATAACTATTCTCTTAATTGAATTATTATTTTTGTTCAGACCATGTTACATCAATCATTCAATCAGGCTTTTGTACATCGTTTTTTGAGCTTCCTCATGGTGTGAAAAGGAAAAAGGGAGTGCTCTTCAAACACTGGGGAAGCTTGCCAAACAATGAGCAAAATTTGCTTAATGATCAGAGAAACTTGGTTCAAAACTGGAGAAGTGTTCAATTATTAAATAAATATGAGTTTATGTGTCTTTGAGAGTTATTCACTTGCTTAATGCCTTAATTGTTTTAATTAATTTTTAATGAATCTGTGAACACTATAAATTATAATTTTATATCACAACATATGTTTCACTGTCAAGCATCCTTGTACTTTATCATTTGAAATATTTGTGTTTCAGATTATCCAGAGTCTGAAGCTGCTGTTGATGATCTCCGCTTATGTTTGGACAAGACAGATCTGCATGGCTATTTGATTGAGAGACTCCAGGCAGCTCTCCAGCAGAGGCTCCTTCACCCTGGTGTTAACACTCCTGACATAATTACAGCATATGTCCATTCTATTAGGGCACTAAGAGGGCTGGATCCTTCTGGGATGCTTCTTGATACTGTCACACATCCTGTCAGGTTGGATCCCGGCAAATTTGATTTGTATATTTTTATAAGCTAGTAAATTAAAATTTAAGGTTTGGTTAAACCCTTATTCTTAAGGTAATGCTCACATTCCCTATGCCAAAAAATATTTATTTCATTATTAAACAAATCTTGGTTGAATTTCTCTGCTCTATACTAAATAGTATAACTCTAGCTTCAAAAATACTTTTCTTCTTTGCTCATTTTTAATTTTTCAAGCAATCCTTGACTTGCGTTGGTCTAATTTTGCTCAATAATAAATTTAATTTTTTTTTCCATTTAAATGGGGTAAACCAATGTTCATTATGAAAAACAACCAATTGTTAATTCTAGTCCAGTAAATTAAAATTTAGGCTTAGGTAAACCTTACTTATAGTTAAAAAATTTTAGTGCAAGGTAACAGAATAAAAAATTAACTGTCCCAGCCAGGACTCGAACCTGGATCTCCTGCTATCCGGGCCGGTGCATTTACCAATTATGCTACCAGAACATGTCTGATAAGCTATTAAATTCCCCGCACTACTTATAGTTGTCCAATTTTGCTATGAAACTCCTAAAATACTGTGTTCCCCAATAACAAATCTGTCTTAAGCTCCTTTGCTCTAAACCAAATAGTATGCCTATGCAGTAAAACTCTTTTGTTTCTCAAACTTGATATTTCAGGTAACCACACTCCTTTTTCAGGTAACCCCACACTTCTTATATTAGTCCAATTTTGCTCAATAACAAATTTAGCCTTCCTTTTCACATTTAAAAGTGGCGTGCTAAGTTTAATACTAAAATAATGTGGCCTATTAGTGAATATCATTTTCGGTCTCTCCTTTAAGTAGATAAAATAAAATGAATATATAAGAAAATTTCAAAATACCTATCACGGGAATAACCTTAACATAAATCCTTCAGAATTCACTAATTTTTTGTTCAGAATCAAAGTTAATACATTATTCTCATTTAAATTTTAAATACTTCTAAATATAAAATCTGAATTAGAAGCAGTATTAAAACCAGTTTTGAAAAATGTGTGAATCTGTTTATTAGAATTGATAAGTCACTTTAAAAATAAAAAAATTAAATATTAAAAAAAAGATTAAAGGTTAATTTAAAAGAAAAATAAATTGAACTCATTTTAATACTTATTAAAATAATAGTATGATAGATACCCATCCCCCTTCCTAACAAAACTAATGTCATCTACAAAATTCCCTGTTCCACACCTAATTGCCATGGTTCTTACATTGGACAAACAAAAAACCCTATTTCCCGTAGAATTAGTAATCATAAAAATGACATTAAGAAGAAACCAATAAAACTGGCCTCACTAAACATGTTTTTCATGAAAAACACACATTTGACTTCCAGAACATAACCATTCTTTCCACTGAACCCTATGAATACAAACGCCTTTTATATGAAACCGTTCACATTAACTTACAACATAATCCACTTAACGACAGAACAGACATAGAGCAAATTTCTTCAAATTATTCAAATATTATCAACATTCTTAAAACCATTAGCCCTCCTTCAAAATAAACCTCTCTAACATTTTCCCCAGTCCCAAAAGTTACTTATTCCCAATAACACCCTTCCTTTATTCCTTTGTCCTTTTTATCTCCCATTTGAAACAAGCCACTCTCCCTTTGTACTTTCTGCCTCTTACTTCTCCCCCCCCACCCTTTCACCATCCACGGTGTTCTTCTCAAAAATAATATTTTGCTCTCAGTCATGGAAATGTGAACTTAAGGACAGGACGTCCCCTCTTGTCTTCATGATAGGTAGGTGCGGTCAATTGCTGTTTTAATTTTTTCAATACTTTTTGAAGTTTGTTTTTGTTGTTGTCTGCATGTTTTTAAATTCTCTTACATTACTTTCTACATTCATACTTTTGATATCACATTACTTTATGGCAATTCTGTATTATAATGTTGTAAATTATTATTATTCTCATAACATTGTATTTTTACAGCCCTAAAGATGGCTTACCATGTAAGCCAAAATGTCGGAAGATTATTTTGTTTTTAAAAAAATACGGTTTTTTTTTTAATTTGTATTTTTTTGGATCTACCTTGACCGAACCCCAACTAAAATCATCTAATAATAATACAAAAAAAAACTCTCCATTTAAAGGAAGCTTATTATCATAAAGATGATAATTACAATTTTAATTGCTCAAAACAGTTGTTACTGGTTCAATTTTAGGATTTCTGCAATTCTTGTTTATAACAATTTCTAGAGTTTCCATGAGCTCTAACTTCAGTGATCTTCAATGCTTAGTACATGAGGACCATGCTGTTTTCAATAAAACTTGATTTGTATTTTTTAGGCGTTATTAAATGCACTTTAGGGTTTAAAAGGTAATTTGTAATTGAAATATTGTAGTATTTAAATGCTTGCATGAATTCTTTTGCCCTGAATTGTCATTAAATACACACTGCAGTACATATTGTTCTGTATTGCGTGAAAATTAGAATGAGATGAAGTTAATGAGTTGAGTAGTAAAACATCCATGAATATCATTAGTAACTTCTGAATTGATTGATATTTGGGAAAAATATCATTCTCCATGACTTAATCAGTTTTTAAGATATCATTGGTATTTAAATAATATAACTAGTGATAATGTGGAGTCTGAATCGAATGAAAATGTTAGTGAATCGAATTTCAGACTATGCCTCTATTCATTTTTTGAAATTTCTAAGTTTAAAAATTCCAGGAAATTCATCTTTAGGGTCATCTAGAGAACATATCTCCTTCTTCCTTGTAGCCGCTATCCTCATCCCTTCCTTCATACATTAATTTCCATCCATTTGTTTGGAACCCCACTAATAAAAAGCAGTATCTATATTATTGGAATTGCCACCCAGTCTATACCAAAAAGTTCCTAAAGTATTCTTTCTTTGTTCAGGGCCAGTGTATATGTAATTTTTGAATGACGAGACAAATTCTCTACTAATTATCTCCCAGTCAAAAACTCTATTTGACTAGACCATTACTTAACCTGTTAACCCAGTGGAACGTATTAATACATGAAACATAAACAATAGCATGAACTCTTTCCTAGGAAGTGTAATAAACAGTTTATGCTATTGTTTATGTTTGATCTATTTATATGTTCTGTTACGTTAACAAGTTAAGATCCCTAAAGGAATCTCTTCTTACGAGAGATTGTCCTCCCCAACTCAATTAATTTAAAATTCATTCCTTTCTTACAAACTTTTCATTCTAAACTTGAATCTTCAACCTTCTAATCTAGTTACTAGATATTTTCCTGGATAATAAGGTATTATGATCAAGATAAACAAAACCCTTACCATCATCCAGAATAGTCCCTTTACTAGCTCCTTATTGCCACAAAAACCTGATCCTATATACAGGAAAGCCTCCGTCCTTCAACATCTACTGAAGAAAGAAAAGCTCTCTGTCAGTACTCTCACAAATCTACTCTGAGATGTAGGGTTCTTAGCATTGCAATAAAAGCAGATGCCTATTCTGCCCTATTATTAAAATTTTTTACACATTTTCCAGTGTCACAATATCTATAAGTAGTCATTGCTTAGAAGATCCTCTGTTCAAAATACTCATCTAAAAATTATGCATTCTTGTTTTAAATAATGATATTAATTGTAGTACGTAATCCCACATTAAATATTGTACAATATAAGCTAAAAGAGCCATAAAATTTTTTTTATTACCTACCTCTTGGGGTCTTAACTCCCCACACTTTACTCCGAGCCTAATCCTCCAAGTAAGACAAATATATCGTCTTATACTCTAAGGAGCTAACATTCTCAGCTATTTATTAGACTCTCGTTTTTTCCTATATTTATTTTTTAAATAATGGTATTCATTGTGGTATGTAATCCCACGTTAAATTTTCAACAAGAAATGCTAAGGGAGCCAGAAAAAAAAAACCAGTTGAATTAAAGTTAACTCACGGTACAAAATTTTTGGTCTCCCTTTACAGTGTCAGTTATCTTGGTTAATATTACCATTTTGCACAGATGAAATACTTATTTTATTTTATTTCATACTTATGTCATACTTACTAGTTTGCGGTAACTTGTAAATAATTATTTTATGTGTTAACCTTCATTCATTGCCCTCTGCAGGGGTATTTATAATGATATACATTATTCTTTTTGTTTATTTTTAGACAATACCTCCGTTGTAGAGAAGACACGATGAGGTGTGTGGTTATGAGCCTCACAGATGAAGGCCCAGATGGAGATTTGGCTGATGAATTAGCCAGAGGAGAAGAAGAAGTAAAAGAAGATTCTACTGAGAACTGGGAAACCTGGACTCCTCCTCATATTGACACTGTCTGTATGTAATTTTTAATTAATTCGGAAGTATGTTGTTAGACTTAAGTATTCCCATTCACAGATTGTAACTCAGTATTTTTGAAAATCTTTAGTGAGCACATTAGGCTTTAGAAAATGCTTAGGACTCAATAGCTCTGTTTATTAGTCTGAAACTGGGTTGTTCTAAAAAAAATTAATTATATTATAAAGCAATATAACTGAAAAGTCTTAAAGAGTGAAAAGTTTCTACTCCATAATTATTTAATAAATAACCAGAAAGGCTTTATTTTATTTAAATCATTTATTTAAAATTAAGTTGCACAAATCATTCTCCACTCAGCAATGAAGAATCCATCAGAAGATGTGCAAAAGCTTAGCTAAACACCTGACATCATCCAATCTAGAAGAAAAAAATGTTCATAAAGTAAAAGTATCCAAATGAATTGAAATTAAATCTAAAAGCATTACAGGCTTGACTATTTTCAAATCACCTGTATATGGAATTTCTCATACAAGTTTGAACAAGGAAAGCCCTCCTGAAAGATTACATACACTCCAGGTGTGTGTGGATGTGTGTGTGTTCGTGTATCCATATCCATATTTTTATCGAGGTTGATAGCCTGAGTTTTATAATTAGTTAGACATTATAATTGGCTTTAAAATTTACAGTACACATCAAATTCATTTAATTGAATAAATATTCTAATAATTGATGTTTCTTTTATTTCTGTTCTTTTTGACTGAACTGGCAATGTACTGACATTTCCAAAATGTAATTTATGCTATAAATTTATTCTATGCTCTGCTAAATGAAATTAAGTATGATACTTGCAAGAGATATCGTTCGTATACTTAATATATATTCAGTTAGAATTTTAAAATTAATCTTAAGGCCATTTTTACTCTACTAATTTGATTATTTAACTTCTTTCTTCAATAATCTTAAGATTCTTAGTTGTCCCTAAAATAATAGTGATTATTCATAGTATAATTCATATTTATATAATTTAATCTTGTTTTTTTTTTCAGCTAAAACATCAAAGGATAGTCAACAGTCATGGGATATAATATCAATGCTGGTCACTGTTTATGGGAGCAAAGAAATGTTCGTTCACGAGTATCGAAACCTTTTAGCAGACCGCTTATTGACACAGTTTTCTTATAATACTGAAAAGGAAATAAGATATTTAGAACTGTTAAAATTAAGGTATCTATTGTGATGTCATTTTCCTTGTTAAGTAAATTTATTAACACTTAATTAACCTTGCATGTGTGTGAATATTAAGTAATGTGGTTGATATTGCTTGGCCGAAAGAGAAATTCATTCAGAAATCGTGGAAGAACCTCCAGGGGGCTAAAAATTTACCAGAATAATGCGTATATTTTTTTTAAATAGTACACATTATTCTGGTGTATTTTTTTTTTTTGGTCACCTGGAAAAATCTGACATTTCTGCACATAAATTGAGTAACATGTAGTGTAAAATATAGTTTATATCTTACCAAAATTAGTTCCCATTAGGGAATTTCACTCATTGTTAAAACTATTTTTTTTTTAAATAGTGCTTGAAGAAGTAAATCTTTTAGTACCATTTTTAATTTTTTTCTTATTAGCATAAATTACTTTTTTGATTTCTTTTGTAATTAAAGTTCTTTATTTTGTAAACATTATCAACTTTCATTTCAGATTTGGTGATTCCCAGTTACATTACTGTGAAGTGATGTTAAAAGATATTCATGATTCTAAGCGAATTAATACTCACTTACATTCAGAACCAAATTTTCTTTTATCTAAACAAGTGAGTAAAATTATAATTATATTTGGGCTATAATAAAACATATATTTTACTATATTTAAAATTAAATGTATTTTCCTCCCATAGGGTATATTTTTTAGTTGCACTACCAATTTTAGTACATATGAACCACTGTCAAGATCAAGCTTTTTGGTTATCAAGCAATAACAAAAGTTTTAATTTATCTTTTTTTTTACACGACTTACTTTTAGAAATCACTAAAAATACGAAATTCAATAAGAAGTTGATTATTCATTATTTATTATGTTTTGCTTACAAAATGCTTTATGTCTCATATCTATTAAATTGTAAAAGAAGCATAATAGATTAGCTTTGCTGTATACAAAATTTTTAAATTTTTGTTGCAGAAAAGGAAATTATGTGATTTATTTTGGTTTGAAATTTTTTTTTTTGTTTTCACAGGAATTTCGTGTTACATGTATGATATTGTCTGCTCAATTTTGGCCTCCATTTAAAGAAGAAACTTTACAACTTCCTAAGAAAATCAAAGATCATTTGGAAGTTTATACCAAAGCTTTTGAAACTCTAAAAGTAAGGAAATATTTTACTCTAAAAGAAAAAAATAAGGAAATGTTTTACTCTAAAAGAAAAAAAAAATCCTAAATGTCTTACATTTTTATCATCCTCTCCCCTTCAAATCACAGAACAACACAATTATGACGATTAAATTTTAAACATTTTGTGTAAAGGGTTTCAGAAGAATCTGAGCCAGAGTTTCTCATGTGCACTCTTGACCATGCAGTTTTATGTTTATTCAGTGAAATGGTCAGAACAGGCTGAAGAATTGAATTAGAAAATATTTATCAAAATATATTAAAAAATAAATAATTGTAATAAAAACAATATACATCTCTCTCTCACAAACACGCGTGCGCACGCACACACACGCACATCTGTNTAGTAAAGTGGCTGCGGCTATATATATATCAATTTATTTACTTCATTTATGTAAATATTAAGAGTGTAGGACTTTTGACTTTATTATCCTATGCAGTTCTTACCCATCACATTTATTCTATCCTTATGCAATGAATCATGCCATCATTTTATGTTAGTAAAGATTTTCTATCTGCACTTGGAGTACAAACAAACACACATGCGCACGCCTCATGAGCTCAGACTATGTTTTATAGATTATGTAACAAAATGCAAAGAATTAGAATGAAAAAAAATGTTTTATGGCTTTTATATCAATGATTAATTATATACTTGTACAGGAAATTAGACAACTATATACATATGAGAAACTTAAAATAATATGATACATTGCAAGATTATAGAAACAATGTTATGAATTTTAACAGAAAGTGTATGATTATGAAAGAAGCATCCACAGACACCATTATTTTGATAAAATTGAATAAAAAACTATGCTATTATATATTTAATTAAATTCATTCATCAACATTACTTTTATGTCCAGTGGGTTTTTATCAGCCCCTTCATTTAGTCTTTAAAACATAATTAAACTTGCATGATTAAACTTTAAAAACAAAAATACATTATATTATATATAACTATTATCTCATTAAGAATTATACATAACTAAATTATTTTATTGTGTTTAATAGTGTGCAGTGGAACATGTTTAATTTTTTTTATTCTTTTAGGGCAATAGAACATTGAATTGGAAGCCTCACTTGGGCTCTGTTAGTTTGGAAATAGAATTGAAGAATAGAACCATAAATTTAAATGTTTCACCCACCCAAGCTGCTATTATTTGGCATTTCCAGGAAAAAAGTTAGTATATCTTAATTATTTAATTAATCGATATCTCAATGATGTGCTAAAACTCAAAGTTTTGTTTTAATTAAAGAATTTTAATGATAAATTCATACACACACACACACACACACATGCGCGTGTGTGTTCGCACGCACACAGACCACTTTCTAAACAACAGTAACGGTTAAAACTTAGGTTAGCAAATAAAATTACTAAAAAATAAAAACTGACTATATAGTTTACTCTACTTCATTTTCATGCTTAGTCTAGATTATCTTCAAGCTGATTGCTTAATCTAAATTATTTTAATTGAGAAATCTCGTACACAGTGAATCCTTTCATGATTTCTTAAATTACAATAGAATGACTAAACTTTTTGCTAGTGTGATATTTCTAAATTTCAACTATATTGGTATATTTTTGGTATTCATTTATAATTTGCTTATGAAATATCATTGAATTAAAAAAAAAAATGAAATCCAGAGAATTATATTTGAAAAAAGGACAGATGTATAAGCTTCAAAACAGCATCCACAGTTTAAAACATAATTATTTGATTATTTTTTAATATAAATATTTTTCAATGAATTATGTATAAATAATTTTTTTTTAAACTGCTTTGAATTTTATTCTATTGTAACTATTGTAATAGTTATGAATATTTGTAATGCATATCTTGTTTGAAGTTTTATTTGATTTTATGGCACTATTTCATTATAAATATAATTACAAAATTATTATTTAGAAAATTTATACAACATACATTTAGAAATAATACTATAAAAAATGTACTATAGGGAGAGTTTTTGACCATGGAGATTAGTAGTAGAGAATTTTTTTGGGGTTCAATCAAAGTAGACCAAAAAAAAAAAACAATTTAAAAAAAATGTATTTTTATTATCTGCTGACATTTTGGTTTACCTTGTAAGCCATTTTCAGAGCTGTTGAAATACAATATCATAAGAAGAAGAAAAAAATTATTTATCGATTTATTTTATTATTACATAAAATTGATGTAACGAAAGGTAATGTGATATCAAATGCTGTGGAAAAACAATAACAAATGAGTAGAAAATTCACCACTCCTACCTATCATGAAGGCAGAGGGGGTGGGACATTATGAAAAACCATTAGCCCTCCTCCTAAATCAAGCTAACTTGTCTCCTAGTTCCTTAGACTAATTATCCTTTGATGGAGGCTGATCTCCCTTTGTACCTACTACCTCACATCTCCCACCCTTCACTTATCCATCTTAAGTTTTCCTAATTTCCGAATCTGACCTCTCAGTCATGAACATTTGATCCAGGTGACAAAACATCCCCTCTCGACTTCATGATAGTTAGGTGTGACGAATTTTCTACACATTTGTTATCGTTTGTGGTATGTTATGCTGTGGAAACAGCATTTGATATCACATTGCTTTTAGTTACATCAATTTTATGTTATAATAATGTAATAACAACTATAAATCATAAAGTTATTTTTGTTTTTCTTATGACATAATATTTTAACAGCCATGAAGATGACTTAAAGCGTAAGCCAAATCGTTGCCTGCTGATAAGAAGTACATTTTTTAAAAATTGTATTTTCTTTTCTTTTTTTTGTCAACTTTGACCAAAACCCAACAAATTCTCTACTAATATGAATGAAAAAACATCCAGAGAATTAAAGATTTAATTTTAAAAGAGCCAGAGAAAAAATAAAGTTCAACTGTAAATACATTAATTGCTCTGTATGACTTATTCGAATGGAAGTTTCTCTGCCTATGTCTTCTCCTGGATGAAGTGGAGGAGCAATGGTTTTGGGAGATTTTTTTTTAATTAGAGGGTCTTCTTCCAGTAGTAAAGTGGCTGCGGCATTAATACATTTCTGGCTTCTTGAAAAATTTTTCTCTCAAAAAACGATTTTAGAATAGGAACAGACTTTTCAACACATTTCTTCTAAGTGTTTGAATGTTTAAATCTACTCTCTTTAATTTTTTTATACACATTACTATTGTGGTCTATCATAGCTTAAATACTTTTATTCTCTATTCCTTCATATGAGAAATGTTTCTGTTTGGTTTGTACTTCAACAAACATTGTGAAGGGATTCAATTATTTCTTTTTTAAAATTTTTTTTTTTACATTTTTTGTGTCTCACACACTTAGACACATATTGTCAATGATTTGGCAGAATTGTGGCTCTTATAGGGTATAATTTAATTGTCCAGTCACTTAATGCTAGCAGCTTTTTATTTATTGAGTTCACCATGGCAGCACCGGTGGAAGTACTTCTTCCCAATCCACAAATGGAAATTTCCCAAATGATATTTCATGGGCATAATTTTCTTGGAAATCTCATACCTTCTATTCTCCGTCTTCATTGGTTTCTGCAAACCATCTTCTGTTGGCCAGCGCTTTCGGACATTGTCCATCTTCTGGCCGAATACATGCATTCACTGTCACTGTCTGTATTCAACTGCTTTTGTATTCTGTGAGTTAGTTGTGTCAGGTAGCTGTAATAACCTTTTAGATTTCTAGGAAATGTTTGAATGTAAACACACTTTGTGCCGTCCATTCATTGACTTTCCAGTCCCTGTGATTGGGTTGTTTTTTGGCAACCAGCTTGACATACTTTACAAGGAATTTGATTTGGTAAAGTTCCAGGTATAAAAATTTGTTTGTTATAATATGATAATTTATACATATCATTTTCCTTATACTAATTTTTTTATTTAGTCAAATACCATTCTACTTTCAAACTTTCATTCAAAACAGATTAGATGAGTTTTGTATACAGATTTCTTAAAGTCACCATGAATCACTCATCTCTAAATATTTCATTTTCATATTCAAATTAAACTTATTTTGACCCATGAACTTCATCTCCACTTATTTTCAGAATACCTATGAGATTTAAGGTTTGGCAAAATCTCTCTAAAAATCATCATTGGTCAGCAAACATATTTCTTCATTTAGGAAATGTCAAAGAGTAGCTTCATCATTTTTTAACACAATTTATTGGTAGAATTATACTTCATATTAATTTTTTTCAAATCTACTGCATTTATTTATATTTTTCATGATTTGAAATTTTTGAAGAGTGACAAAATTTTTGTTGACCGAAAGCCAATAGTTTGCCTGGCAGCTTTTCTAAAATGTTTTATGTAAAGTCTTCTCAACAAAAATTTGAATGAAATTTATTTTAATGAGTATGTTTACTCACTGTGTACAGAGGGCGCTGTGTAAACTGCCAAAAACTATTGAGAACTGAACATATTCAATAATTTTCTTTAAATTTTGTGAGATTTTTTAAGAAATTAATTTATTCTGTGATTATTAACCAGCACATTACTATATACAAAACATGTGTAAACTGCCAAAAACTATTGAGAACTGAACATATTCAATAATTTTCTTTAAATTTTGTGAGATTTTTTTAAAAATTAATTTATTCTGTGATTATTAACCAGCACATTACTAGATACAAAACATGTAGAAAGTAATTAATAACAAAGTTTAAAAAAAAAAAATCAATACGATTTTATTTATAAGAAAAAAGTATTACCTAAATATCTCGTTCGTTAAGTTTATAGTTTTNTTTCAGAACTTAATTTATTCTGTGATTATTAACCAGCACATTATTATATACAAAACATGTAGAAATTAATTAATAATAAAGTTTTTAAAAAAATTTGTAAGAAATTTTAATATGATTTCCATTGTTTATATTCACACTCTATGACAGAAAGCTTTGTAAAAAATAGTAAATGTTATACCATTACTTTCAAATGAAGATAAAGATAAAACCAAATAACTTTCAAAAACCGATAACAATAAAATATTGACGATTCATTAATCCTTGTAATTCTTACTTTAAACATAATATGGTTAAATCAATTCTCTTAATCTCATTTAGTCATTCATCACAGTTCAATTCATTCAAACTGTTTATCAGTGCATTGTTTTGGAAAGTGGTCCATAAGTCTAATGAGTCATTCTCTTTGAGAGGGAAATAATAATTCACCCTCTGAATTTTAGGATCAGCCTTTATGGACTTTTAAAAGTGTCTTTATAAAGTGTTTAAAAAAAAAAATAGAACATTGTTGCTGTTCATAATCTAAAAATAAATAAATAAAATTGTGACATTTACTCAAAGAGGAAAGAGAGAGATATTAGAAAAATTAAGTACCAAAAACTAACACTCCAAGTATAGCCCAAGATATTACTTTAGAAAGAGGTAAGTCTGTACATCCTCAAACTGCAAATAATGTTTTGCAAGAGAACCAATTTTATTTCAAAATAATAATTGTATAATTTAGTGGAATATAACATTAAATGATTATATTGATAAATGTGGCGGCGTTTTTGCTGGTTAGAAATTAGCAAATATTTAATATTAAAAATAAAAGAAAAGGAAAGAAAAAATAGAATGTAAGAGGTAGCAACTTACAGGGTAGCTTCAGCAGGTAGTTCGATCCTCTCACTCATCTGCAGTTTTTCCTCCAAAGCGGCCCTGAAATTAAAGGTCTCTAACTCGGCCAAGAGAAAAACCCAAAAATTCAGAGCACTTACCTTCTGGGGATGCGTGGCAGCGGTGAGTGAACGAAGAGAAGTGGACTGTATTACGAATTGGAGGCGCATAAGGCGGCACGAAAAACTAAAACTTTTATACTTTATATTTACTGGAAACAGAGTAGTTTCTGGAAACTGGAAGCAGAGTTCTCCAATGAGAGCTGGAAGCAGAGTGTCTCCTAAGAGAGCTGGAAGCAGAGTGAGAGTTGGAAGCAGAGTGAGAAAGAGGTAGGGGGACACTGCATTTAGGCGATAAGGGTCGCGAGTTCAGCCCTGTGCCGAGATTAGGGCGCTCGGGACTGATATAGGAGGATTACGGCGCGAACAATAAATAATGTTTGTATTGTTGCTTAAAAAAATAACGGTTTTTTCTGTAAAGCATGTTTATTTGTAATCATCATTGAAAGTCAGTTATTTATAATACTTTTTTGGCCTTTATAATCTCTTAGGTTCGTTTTTAGAAAATTAACTGCTTGTTTATTATTTTATTTAAGGTAAACCATCATGGTTTATGTCATATGTGTTTGGTCTCATGTATGCTGTCTGAAATTATTTCCTTGTGAATATTGTTTTTATATGTTTTAACTTTTCCCAGGTCAGTGGACAATTGAAGAGTTAAGTGGAGTTCTCATGATACCTCCAACACTATTAAGAAGGAGGGTAGCATTCTGGCAGTCACAGGTAAAAAAGGATTTTTTTAATATAAAGATTTTGAATGAGCTGGAGTGGTGTACCAAAAAGCCTTGAAAATTTGTTTCAATATTCATCCGACAAGGTGTGCTTTTTCCTCATCTACAAATGATATTTACATTTTCATTAATAATGTTATTTCTGAGTAAATAATTCCCTGATTGAAACTCTTTTTAGTATGTAACGCTACACATATCAAAATGTCACTTTTTTGTATCCATTTAATCTTTAATATTCCAAGATTTAAACATTTCAGAATGGAGAAGAAATATAACCTATCTTGAAATTTTAAAAATAACTTTAATATTGTGCACTCCAAATCTCTTCAATAAGGAGCCAACAGTACAAGTACTGCTACCATTGAGTCACAGACTCCCAGACTCCTTTTATCTTTAGCAACACAGTCAGTCTTTCTGTCTTTCCCATGCAACTTTTCTTAGCTCATGGATAACCTCAGTCTGCTTGGTTTATGCTACCATACTCTGTTAAACCATGGGTCTATATGTTATTTGAAGAATCTTTCTTTCCTGATTTACAACAGGTTTTCAAATTCCCATGGGTCCATGGTCGTGCCTTTGCAGTGTATATAAGTACTGGGCAAATAAGAATCTTATACTGCAGAATTTTGGTTCTCTTTTCAACCCTACTACACTTCTCTGCTATACAAAACATAGATATAAAAAGATTCAGACATCAATGAATGAATCTTACTCCAATTATCAATGATATCTTTCTCTTTATATCCAGATGTTCCAAGTTTCAGGCTCAATGTAATCATATATATTATCCTATCATCTGGGCCCATTTGCTTCCATGTATTATATAATTTCTTTGGTTTCCTCCTATATGGTCAACATTTGTCCTACGATAGGACATCTATAAGAGAGGTTGTCCACCAGGATATGGTTCATTTAATTAATGGCTATCTCATTTGGTGAAATTGAAGAACCTTTATGAATTCAATTGAGAGGAAAAATGAGAAGTGTACTACCCACTTATGATGAGATTCTTAGAGGCTGCAAAGTTAATTAACTGAAGCCCATTGGTATTGCTATTCTCGTGCTGACTGTCCCTACCTATTATCAGTGCAAACCTTTCTTCTTGTCAATCGCAATTTATCTTAAGATCAACTGATGGGTAGCTTCCCTGAAAATGAATTTAACTCTTGGAACTATGATACCTTTTATTGCAGCTATTATAGACTGAATGATTTTGCTTCTTAACCTTTCGCCAGGGGCTAAGGTTTTTGCACCACCACCGAGTGGTCCTTATTCCTTAATGATACTTAGTGATGATTCTATGATTTAAAATTATAAATTTGTTCATTTATAGGTTAAAAAAGGTATTGAAAAAAACTTTTTGTATCAATTTTTTAAAATAAAGATAAAAAATACTCCAATGAAATGTGTATAACATTTGCAGTTAATGCAATCAATTTTTACAGACTCAAATAGTTTGTGAGTAATATTTTTATTTTTAACAAAGTAGGTATATTGTAAACACTTTCATCACACCCAATTAAAAAAAAAAAGAAAAATTATAATTGAACTGAAACTAATACTTAGTCCACAAACAAAAAAATTATTACTGCTATTACTAATAAAATATTTCAGTATCAAATGATATACTACATACTACGTGTTAAAAAAATATGAGCAAATAAAGCATATACATATTATTATTTATTCTTACAAAATATATTATGAACTGCCTTTACTAACACTTTACATGGCCTGAAACAATCCTCACATATTATTTTGGAATGTTTCCCACTTACAAACATTAAACACTTTTTACATGTTTTTGTAGTATTCAATTTTCTTGAGTTGTACTTTTTACATGTACCTCTAAGTCGCTTTTGCTAGGGCCCTGTATCTGAGGATGTAGCTGTCTCTTCAACACCTATTTTCGGATAGCGAACATTTAGAAATGCTTTTACATCTATGGGGAGGTTTCTTATCTCTGACCTGGCTTACAAATGTTCTTTCATCGATTCCTGAGCTAGATTTTTGAGAAATATATTTCTCCGAACAGGAGCTTCTGCTGCATGTTGGTCCCTGCCACATTCATTTTGTGACTTTTTGTTTTTCTTTTGACCGAGTAGCTAGAGCATAATTTATCCACTTTATCAACTCCTCCTTTGGTCATATTGTAATTATTTCTGGTTTCTTAGTTTCTTTGTTAATGTCATTGTTGTTATGCATGGTAGAAATCAATACTACACATTTGTTTTTCTTTATAGTATAAGAAACCATTGTCATCTCTTTTTGGAAACCGAGCTGGGAACTTCTTACTGCCTTTGATTTATTTGGCAAAAATTCTGGAGGGATATCCGATTCATTTTTTCTTAGGGTGCCTCCCAGGAATGTCATTTTCTTTGCCCAAAGACTCTCAACTAACTTACCATTTGAATACCAATTTATCAGTGGTCAAATTTTGGTTATGGTTTACAACAGGTTCTGAAAGACAGTGGACAATGTCTTTTGGCTTATTTGAAGCCAAAAGACATTGTCCACATTGAAGTTGACCTGAAGGTTGTGTTTCCACATACACTTCCATGTTTCCTGTATGAAACATTTTCTCGTCGTTCAAAGTAAAAAGTTTCAAACGATAGTTGGCTGGCTTCAATGGGATGTACTAGATGAAAGAACATCCTCTAAAAGGAACTAATGTTTCATCAATGTCAAAAATTCACCCATTTTGTATGAGTTCTTACAATTCTTTCAAATATTAAACGAATTGGAGCCAATTTTTCTGCTCTTTGCTTATCCACTCTTGTAGACAGATCATCAAATCACCTTCTTCGTTGCAAGAAAAGGAATCTTTTGTACCTCATCACTGCTCTTGCAAATTATATCCGCCAACTTTACTTCCAGTACATCCCTATGGTGTTCTTTTTCTCCCTAATCAAGTATAAAACCTCAATAGAGCTATGTTTTTCACTCTAGATGTGGCTTTGCTGTTTCTCTCCCTGGCATATTTCTCTATGATAACCGATATGTGTAAATTTGTACAGTGGACAATTTCATCGACCTTTCAATATTTATAAATTTTGAAAATGCACCTACATTATTGGTAAAATCCGGGTTTGTTTTTTTTTTCGACCCTGGTATAATTTTTTATTACATTTTTCTTTGGGATTTTTTTAGATTTGGATTACGGAGATTTTTTCCATTTCGTTATTTTATCCTTTCCAATGAAGAAATATCCTCATCATAAGGTCATTGTCACTTTCAACAAGTTCACTCCCAACACGCAGCTTGAGCACTCTTCATCCGAAAGTTCTTAAAGTACTCTAGGGATATCTTCTAGTCGTACCATATGTGACCTATATTCACAAATGAATATAAATCATTCAAATAAATGAATATATGTCAATCATAGGAAATAGACAAACTTATTTCAAATCTATTTGAAAATATTCAATTCTCATGTTCATTTTTATTTGATAAAAAAGGTTGTATTTTTTTTAAAAAACAGAAACACCTAACTGAGTTATTGAATCAGTTGCCATCCTTCATAGTTTTTCTAAAAAAACATTACCTACATTCGATATTGATGAAATAATAAAATAAGTAATTCTTTATTTGCTATACTCTGAAGAACATTTTATACATATATATGAAGGAAAGTTATTTTCCATGCATACTGCAAAATTATAAATATTTGTAAACATTTGTATTTTATCAACAGCTATAATAATAAATGAGAACTTGAGAAAAGTAACTACAATTCAACTTACATTTTGTTGAAAATTTTATTACATCACTAGGTACTAGATTTACAGACAGCGGGTGACAACTTTTGACTCTATATTGAACGACTAAGATTTACTTTCACCCCCTATTGTAGGGAACGAATTCGAGGTAGAAAACTTGAGCTCAAAAAGTCAAGGAAAATTTCCACTTCCTATAATAATGAAAAAACCTGCCTGCCATCCAATGCATGGCCTAGCGCCCTGCAAAGGGTTAAGGATCTGATTTCATGTATGACAGAAATGTCCAATTTGTATTAGTTGATTTATTCTAAGAGCATATTTAGCTCTCCGGGTCAGTATGGCATTAAAGTATTTTAAAAAGCTATACTAAATTGTAGATATTTCCTTTTATGACCATCAAGATGTATGTAAGTCTAGTTTATGAGGTTTCATAAACTTCTTGTTTTCAGGTGGTTGTATTACTCACCATCACTACACTCCCCAGTCCCATGGCAGTGTGGCTGCCTCAATAGGCTCAGGATAGCATTAATCTCTGCTTCCAGCACTAGCTAAACTATACCGTGTTTCATATTAGCCCCAGCTCAGTCCTCTGCAGTGATTGGTTTCCAAAACCTTGGTCTTAGTAGCTTGGCATAACAGGGCCCACTGTAAGAAGATGAGAGAGTTGAGTAGGAGAAATAAGAGGCTGCTTGGGCCGTATCTTCATGCCCCTATTTCATTATGTGCTCCTCTCTCATGATTACATCATATTTAGCTTATCAGGGTTAGGTGTTAGTGATGACCATTTGAATGTTAATCTTTTCTAGGGTTTATTCAAGAAATAAATTCAAGGAGAGCTCTTATTGAACCTTTATTTTTTTTTTATAATAACAGTGAAACCATCTCAATTATTAAAAAAATTGAATTTGTTATTTTAAACTATTAAAAATTACTAATAAAAATTTAAAAAATTATTTTAAATTTTAAATAAAAGTGAGAACAAAATATGTAACTTGTTGAAATAATTGATTTTGCACTCTAATAATTTCATAATAAAGTGAAAGAAAAACAATATAAATTACCCTTATTTATTTAAAAAAAAAAAAANCTACTCATTAAAAAAAAAAAAAAAATTGTTTGCTATGACAGAGCACAAACCGGTGACTCACCATTTTCTGGTAAAGTACTCCTCATTTGGGATGACTAAAATTTTTGGTATAGTTAGGTACAACTTCATGCAGCGAAGGTAGCATCTCCAATTTTTTTTCTTCAGGAAAGTAATTCATTTAAAAAATCTAAAGTTTTTTATCTTTATTTTTTATTTATTGTATCAAATTTTAATTAGTGCATTGTTTCTATAAGTGGCAATTCAAAATATTTTCTTATAGGGGCTGTTAAAGGAAACTGTTACAGACACATATTGTCTGATTGAGGAAACAGGAGGAGGTCGTGTTGCCAAAGGCATGCCAGATGTTTGTGAGGATGAGGAAGTTGAGAGTATAACAGCTTCAGCTCAAGATCAAAGGGAAGAAGAACTACAGGTTAGTTCACAGATGGAATATTATTAGCTAATAACATTACATTTGTGATTCTATACTATATTATATTTAGAATTAGTATGGATAGGATTAATCTATTTAAATAAAATTGGTGCTTTAAATGTATTTGCCATTGGGCAAATATTGACCCAGTCGCATTATATATAAATGTCTTCAAATTGATTTTATAGAATTTCATTCATATTAATTAATTCATATTATTTGGTATACCAAAATTAACTAAAACAACTTTTTAATTATTAATCCATTATGATTGTATATTAAACACACAGTAATAACAAAATTTTATGTATTATTATTATTATTATTATACTCAAATGGGAAAATAAACAATTGCAACAGACACCGTTCCTCTGAAGGAAAGTTACAGGCTTCATCCTTGTCTTCCCTTCTTGACTAATACATACTGACAATTAAAATATATTAATAATAATTAATAATGGATTGCTGCTCTTGCAATGCTATATTCCAGTTTTGATTTTTAGTTGTCAACTCTTCAACCCAAAATGTACTTACTATATGTATGATGTGAATAGATGATAACTCGACATTAAATTTTCTGAGATACAATACACTTTATCATGCTTTCACTATTAGGAGGAGTAAGGTAGTTATTTTAAACGAATGGATTACCTATGCATACAAATTTTTAAATTTGTATGCTTTCAAGAATCAGTTCGCCCTGATTGTGTCTGTCATCTTAGAATTACCATAACATTTATTAAATCTATGACTGATTACTATTTTCTTAATGGAGAGTTTTTTGACCGTAGATATTATTATTAGATTTTTTTTTGTTGGGGCTTGGTCAAGGTAGATCCAAAAAAATACAAATTTAAAAAAAGTGTATTTTTTAAAAATTATCTGCCGACATTTTGGTTTACATTGTAAGTCATTTTCAGGACTGTTGAAATATAATTTCATGAGAATACAATAATAATTTACATTATTTAATATAGAATTGCCTGTAATATGATATCAAAAGTATGAATGTAGTAAGCTATGTAGGAGAATTCAGAAAACAAACTATAAAAAAAAATTAAAACATTAATTTACCAACATCTACCTACCATGAAGACAAGAGAGATGTCCTGTCCCTAAGTTCACATTTTCATGACTTTGCAGAAAAATATTTTGAGAAGGACACTGTGGGTGGTGGAAGGGTGGGGGGAGGTAAGAGACGGAAGGTACAAAGGGAGACCGGCCTGTTTCAGAAGGAGCAATAAAAGGACAAAGAAAAAAGGAAGGGTATTATTGCGGATAAGTAACTTTTGGGACTGGGAAAAATGTTTGACAGGTTTTATTCTGAAGGAGGGCTGATGGTTTTTAAGGATGTTGAAAATGTTTCAATAAGTTGAAGAAATTTGTTCTATGTCTACCTTGACCGAACCTCAACAAAAAAACATCTAATAACTTTGTTCTTAATTCTTATTTATTATGTTTTGTTTTTTGTAAAGGTGTTTTGGTCTTATATTGACGGAATGCTAAGGAATCTCGATTCATTGCCCCTTGAGAGAATTCACCAGATGTTGAAGATGTTCGCTAATCAAGGCCCTGGTGGAGTAGACTGCAGCCTTCAGCAGCTAAGACACTTCCTTGATAGGAAAGTGAGGGAACATCAACTTGTTTTTTCTGGTGGTTACTATCGGCTACCAAAGTAAATTGGCTGAAGATACAATTTAATTTATAAATCATCTAGGTTTCTATAATGTTAAATATGGATCTTGTATTGATACATATAATTAACTGTACATTTTTAATGATTTTATATGAAATAAGTATATCTATAGCTGTTATATTTCTTATTATGAATCTTACCTTCACACAATGAAAATTAAGATCATTGGAGAAATATTTTATTCATTCATATTATTGCAAAGCTCTAGAACTTGTTGTTCTAATACTTTAACTCTTCTATCAAATTTACATTGATTTGACTTAATGAATTTTGTTTTAATTTTTTATATTTCCTTGAAGAACTTGTAAATATGTAGATGTATTTGTAAATATATATATATTTTTAAGTTTTTCTTTTCCTTATTTTATACTTTGTTCTTTAAAGGAAAATGAGAAAAAAAATATNATATTTAAAAATTTTTTAATTTACATTTATTTAGAAAATTTTTGACTATTTTTTAATTTGGTCTCTAAACCTATATTTTTTCTTTTGACTCAAGGCCACTTAAAAAACATTAGCTATCTTTCAAAATATTTAATGTGAAGATATTATTTTTGAGGTATTCTAAATAAAAAAAAGAAAAGAAAATTATTTTTGAAAACAGTGTGTGTTTATGTGATAGAGATAGAAGTGATAATGACCCAAACTACTTTGATTAAACTTTCCATAATTTTCTTCCTGAATTCTTATGAAACCTCTATGAAAATACCGGTAAAAGGTATAATAATCCTATGAAAATCCACATTTACAACCATACCAGCTTGGTGGTATTCAATTTTTCTTCATAGTCCATGAATATCGATCAGGATGTATTAGTTTTCATTTTCACATGGAGGTTGTAAACCACATATTTTGGGGATGATCTTATCTAATGAATTTACAACCCAATCTTTATTAAATTCCACTAAATTACCAGTATTTTGAACCTTCATCTTGTAACCTTTTAACAGACATTTAAAGTAAATTAATTAATTAAGATACACACTCTCATGAATGTTGAAAATAATGATCATCATCGCTTTGACTATTGATTATTGATTTGCTCATTCAAGCTTTTTTTTTTAGCTTTCAGTGAGGTTAGACCCTTCCAATGCATGGATTGATGTTTTGTTTCGGAATCCTAAATGAAAAACCAAGATTCGTCACATGTTATGACTCTTTCCAAGAAGTTCGAGTCATTTGTAAGCATCTAATGTGTCAGTACACACTTTTTTACAAGCTTCTTCATGTTTGATTGTGAGAATTTTAGGGCACCACTTTTTGGATGTTCAAATTGTTAAATAAAATTTATCTTACACATTTTTTGACAATTCCAACAGTTTCAGCAATCTCACGAATTGTTAACCGACTGTCAGATCCAACCAGATGACCGACCTTTTTGATATTTTGAACCATTTATGGAAGGATGACCCAGGTGTTCATCATCTCTGTCTTCTCGGACATCTTGGAAACGCTTGAACCACTCTAAAACTCGTTCACGTGATAAACTTCATCACCATAAACTTCTTTTAATAAACGATAAGTTTCAGTCGGGGTTTTACCTAATTTCCTGTGAAATTTCATGACAATTTGTTGCTCTACTATTACACTTATCATGTTTTCGGCAAAACAAAACAAAGGCTTCTTACATAAACGAAGGTTATGGCCAGACTGATTTCTAGACAAACAGGGTAGGTGCTCAGTCGAAAGAGATGGCTTCACGCTACACAGCTGTTGGTCATTCAGAATTGGCGTATATCTAGTTCTGTAGCAGCATCTGTCTCGTTATTTAATATTAATAATAATAATTTAATAATTTATATTTTCCAATTACTTTTTAATTATTTGAGATTTTATTATTTTAATGAAGTATATACAACAATTTTTTAAGCAGTTGATTATTTTTAAATAACTACACTGTCAGATTTGTTGTACAATTTTATTTATTTAATACAATATTTTATGTTAAATGTATGTTTTAATAATGCTTCAATATTTGAATTGTATTTTGTTGTAGACTAGCCTTATAACAAATACCCTGAAATTGACTATAATTTTTTCTCATCATTTTCAAAAATCTTATTTTAAACATTTTAAAAATGTATCATGGTTTTGCACATTTTCATTATAGCTTTATGAAACTTCAATGATTGATTGTAATACTCCAGGACCTATTTAGTCATGAGTGGGAATGCTCCATGGCTCAGGACAAGCTTTTATTAATCGATAAAGGGAAGAAGATTTGAATCCGCAGCACCAGGATTGTGAGACCCGAATGGATCCCATGAGCTACTCAGGTGCCCCCTAATGGTTTGCCATTCTCAATTATTACTGATTCAATGATTTCAGTTTTAGTGCATTATATTAAGTTAAATATTTAATAATATACTTTATTGTTTTTAAAATATGAGTTAGATAAAATTCAAATTATAAAAATAAGTATATAGTTACACGATATTGAGTAATTCACGTAGATTAGGCATAAGCTCCTGCTTGAGAGGCTTTAAAATTTTTTATATAGTCCTTAAAAAATGGTTAAAAAGGAGTTGCAATAAATATGACATCATTTCAATCATTTATTAAATACTAACTATTGAATTCATTCTTTAATACACTTCCTGATTATCTCAATATACGGAAGAAAACATTTTTCTTCTTAATATTAACTCACTTCTCATTTTTATTTTCCCTTAAAAGGAAATAATAAACAAAAATAAAGGAAATTAAAAATATAACAATTAAATACAATATGTTCTCTTATGGGATTTTATGTCTCTATGCTTATAGCCGAATGACAAATAACATTAGAATGTACTTTTGCTCTAACTCTCACTATCACAAACTTAAAATAGCAATGCAGGTATATATAATTATACACAATTTCTTTAAGTTACATAATCTACTTTCATTTTTTAAAATAATAAAGTTTCACAAATAAAGAATATCTAATGGCTATAATTTTTTTTTTTCAAGATATACACACAATTGTTTATACATATATAAAACTTACTTTGCAACACTGAAAATTTTTACATCTTTCTTAAAAGATAGTGCATTTTCCTATTATATACATAATATCATTGTTTAAAAAATATGTTCAAAACTGATCAATTAGTAAACTTAATTTCATTATAGAATTTCTTTTATCAACAATAAATATCTCATTAAACATCTTAACTGACAAATTATTGCAATAATGATTTACTGGTAGAAATAAATTAGAATCAAAATAATATGGACAATGATATTAATGAGATATGTACAATCTAAGAAGGTTAATGCATAGGAATAGTGAATGCACAACCTCTGTAATACTTTTGGGCTTATCTAATTCTATATCTTATGGTTTCATGAAGGACATTTCTGTTCCTTCAACCTTAAAAAGGTAACTCTTTGCCACAAATGCTTCTCTTCGAAGCAGTAATATCACCTATAATATCCATAGATGTATAATTATAAAGTCTTGGAAGATTTGAGGAAAGCAAAAATCTTGGATAAGACAAATTTTAAAAATCTTAAGCACAAGTTATGTAATATTATAGAAATATGATGTCAAACAATATATTTCAAGTTTATTTGATGGGTTTCTTAGGTTGTATTGGAGAAAAAAATGCTTTTTATTAACATTGTTTTGCCTTTACTTCAAACTGAAAATTGAAACATGAAATGCAATAATTTGATGGATAACATGCATTTCAACGAAGACAAAGTAAATCGTGTAAAAGTACTAATCTGCAAATAATGATTTTAATTTTTATGAATAAAATGGAAAAAAAGAAAAAAAATTTTAGATGCACCAGTTCCCAGAAATTTGTTGCCTTGTTATTTAAGCACAAAATGAGACCTTTTTAGATTTTAAAATTTTTTGACACTTTCCTTACTCATGTGATACATTCCTCAATGAGTGATCTCACATATCTACAAATTAACCAATAAGTGGTCAAAGCATAAATATTTTTTATACAATATTACTTTGATATTTTAATTTATTTTAATAAGTTTCATGGATGTATTAAAAAATAATTGTAGGAAATTAGTTTTTCCTAAAATACGAGTTTACTTGAAAACAAATAAAAAAAAGATTAGGTTCAAGTAGTTCTCTCGTAATATATTATTTGAGTTATATAAAAAATTTATTAGTTCAGATTAATTTTTAATTAAAGTAAGGGAGAAGGGGAGGTTATTCTTGATGTTCTTTAAGAAGTATCTGATAGCTAAATCTTCTAATGAATGTATGGCTGAACCAGTTCACTAAGGAGAACTTATGAGAATTGATTTAATAAAGAATAGGGAGGAATAACTTCTTAGCACTTATAAACAGTGAAACACTGAAAAGAAAACACTTTTTGGAGATCAAGAAGGAATTTTTAAGAAGACACTGATGACTAGATATGACTACTTAAAAACATAATAAATAGGATGTTTAATAATGTGGGTTAATATTCACATGACTGTTATTCTAGAGAATTGTTCAACAATTTTAAAGTAATGAACATAATTTCATTATAGATAATAAGAGGCCAGAGAAGTAACTCCATTTATTTGTTATTTGTGGGTCTTGTAAAAAAAAAAAAAAAATCATTGTTTCAAACTGCAGAATATTCCTTTTGTGAAACAGACACTAACAGATTTGTGTAAATTGAGGGCATCTTCATTAGAATTTAATTTTGTTTCTTATAAAAAACCATGTTGTACTGTATTCCATCAACCATCTTAACTTATGCCTAGCTTAGTTATAGGCTATGACTAAAAAATATTTTGATTTTTCAGTTTGGTTTAAAAGTAAATGTGAATTTTTAAATGAATTAATGAAAATCCTAATTAAGATTTGTGTGTGTGTGTGTATATATAAAATCCAAAATTTAGTTTCTTTGTTGTAATATTATTCTGATAACTATCAAGTAAATGCAAGGAAGTTACCAAAATTATTTTAACTATGTATGGAGGGGCAGGCAATCATTTTGACTTAAATTATAAGTATTATTCTTTTAAAAGTCCTAATTACAGACGGTTCATTAAGCTCTTAATTTTGACTTAAATAAACTTTATGTATTATAATTTTACTGACTTTTGAAAAAGCTTCTTTCGACTTGATTTTTAAATCATTCAGTCATTACTATAAGAAACTAAGGGAATTTCTCCATCTGAAAAAAAAAAAACACAGTTCTTTGTCATGAGTGTTACAACCGTAAAACAATTAGGGAAGATATTAACTAATAATAATTTTCCACATTTATATGAATAAATTTTAAATTGTAAAAAGCATTTAAAAAGTAAAATTAAATTTTAGCTTTCAACCCAGGCTTTAAATAACTGCTTAATACAACCAAAAAATGCTTTTTTTTATTTTATAAAAATTGTATCCTCCAGCTAATGCCCTAATCAAGGCCTCTTACTTAGCAGTCTAAAGATCAGCTGCTGCCATAGCTTTGAGAAATTCTAGTTCTATTTTTGGCAATGGAACTAATTTAATTTTCTTGAATAAAATTTTACTCTGATTTCTTGTTAATGGATATAACTGAGGCCACTTGATTCTCATGATGGAGACTTTAAAAATAATTATAACTATGAAAATTATCTTTATATAGCCTGGACTTCAGATTTAGCTTTTTTGCTTTGATTGAATTGAATTGCTACTTTCATAAACATTTTTTCCTCATATTATCAAGTCAGGGATCATCAAGATAGTTCAACGGGGTTAAATACAATAATAAGGAAGCAATTGGGTCAGGGCAAAACTTTTGCAGGGTAGGAAACACTTTATATACAAAGACACAACATTTAAAGCGCACAAAATTTTATATAATGGCTTTCCTGCCCACATTAAATTTTATGAAATGCAAATGGTACGCCTATTGCTAGTGAGATGCGCAACCAATCATTAAAAACAGTCATAAAATTTGAAAACAAAACAACAATATCCAACTTGTTATTCATATTAATACAATATAAGCTTAGGAATCATTTTTAATTTAAACATAATTAAGTCTATGTACTATCTTACATCCCATATTTATTAATACAGAATTCAATAACTAAAACTATCATTGTGAACCCTAAAACCAGCATTTTCATTTTAAATTAAGACTTTAATTAAGCTACTCTATGCAAGGGATTGCTTTTTTTACGCAAATAATTATACGGAACCCTGGAGAACTTATATCTTTTGGTCTTTCCTTGGTGATATTTTCATTATTTTTATCTTGTTTTATTTTATTTTTGCAAACGGATAATAACTTGTTTCAGCTTAAAAACTAAATAAAATTACAAGGACAAACTCATTATATCTACTATTTATAATTTTTTTACTGAGTAATAATCCAAGGTTCAGTACTTATAACCTATAAAATTAGATAAAGGGTATGTATTGTCCTTCATTTAAGGGCTGTTACAGCTCTTACATTAATCTCTTAGACCATACATTACAAGAATAAATATTTTATTACATAAATAATTAATTTACATTTTCTCAGATAGTCAAATAATAGCATTTTCTTTGGAGTGCTTATTGAAACTAATTTCATGGTTAATGTTATGGCACATCAAAAAATATTCAAGCTTAACACTTATGCATGTATGCTCATAATACTTTATAGTAATTAATAAAGTTACATTATTCATAAAGTAATATAATGTGCGTAGCTTAGATACATAAAATCTTCTCTTCTCAAAGCATGATCTTTTATCACACACATTTGAGGATATACATATATTTATCTTAAATCCCTTTGACTTAGGAGAAATGTGAGGGGTACTTACACACACAAACATATTTTATAATTATTTATTGATCTATATCTATTATATTAATATCAAGCAAATCAGTTACTTGGGGCAGTATTAAAGTAGCGCTTCCTGGGCCATTTAATAATGGCATAAAAATATTTAACTATCAATAATAAATACTATACACATTGCATATCATAACATATTTATATATATTTACAAAGAAAAGTAATTAGTAATCAGGCCTTTATTAAAATTTGTATGCTAACTTTAAGATGCTATTTCATACATATTATGAGTAACTTTAAATAGACAATACCAATTCAATAGAACGCTAATGAATCAAATATGCATATATTGCTTTTTATTGATTGTAGTTGTTACTTTTTCGCTTTTTTGAAGGCAAATTTTAGAACTTAAGATAAAAAAATTAATTTTTAAAATTATCCTTATTAAGATATATTGTCTTGCCACTTAAAATTGGTGATTAAAATTATGCAGAAAATGGAGTGTTCTTCAAAAGGAGTTATCCAAAATGTTTCTAAGTGGCATTCATGTTTAGCCACTGTCCGAGTCGGTATCTGAAACAGGTGGTGGAAGTGTGGGCTTTGGCTCTTCAGTTATAGGAGCTGGTTTTGTTATGGTGGCAGCTATGTAATCTGCTGGGCCCTCACCTTGAGTGTGTTCAATCTCAACTCTAGAAAATAAATAAAGTTTTGATCATATAATAAAATAAGATATATTTCAGTACTATTATTACTAAAATACTGTTAATGATAAGTAAACCAAGAGTGGTTAACACCCCTGTCAGATGTTTTTATCCTGGATTATGCTATTAATAGAGAGTTTAAAAATATAATATTTATATGTTAACTAATGTTTAAAAATAAATTTTGACTGATTTATGTTAGAATCTCTCTCATAAATAAAAATAAAAACAAAAAAAAAATAACACACTATAAGAAAAATTACTCTAGTTAGGTTCACTGCATTCTATGTAACTATAATTTTTTTTGCCATAATTTCTTTAATAGAAGAATAAAATTAAAATGTCTTTTATGCTGGTAAATCTTTTTAACAATATTATCAAAGTTTAGAGAGGTATTTCATTCGTCAAAAATAATTGAAGAATGACAGGATTTACTAAACAGACTGCTACTAGCAGAATTCTTTAACACCATGAACCTTTCACCTTCTTTCATGGAGAAGATTATGTGAGCCTCTTCTGACAAAGACAAGGCCCAGCATCTAAAGCAAACATTTGCTTCTCATCCTGATCCTAATAATTTGTCCAATAATGCAGAGATGGAGGAGTCATAGGAGGCACCATCACCTATTTCCTAGCTGATTAAGGCAGTAACACCTTCAGAGGTCAAATATATTATTAACTATCTGCCTAAGGGCAAAGCACCCCACTATGACTTAATCACTGGGCTAATACTTCAAAATCTATCCCTAAAAGCTATTCTTCCTAGAAAAAGTTTTCCTGACTTACCTCTATAATTGTGTCATTCGAACCACCCACTTTCCACTCTGGAAATTTTCTGAAATAATCCTGTTTCTCAAACCTGGTAAACCTTCTCTCAACAACTCATTCTATAGATCAATCAGACTTCTTCTCTTATCCAAGGTATTTGATAAAATTCTTCTAAAACGAATGATGCCTATCTTAAATTCCTTGAATATTCTTCTAAATCATCAGTTTGATTTCCGTTTACAGCATTATGTTGTCTAGCAGGTGTTTTAAGGTGTACATTTTATTTCCTCTTCCCTTGAGCAAAAATAAATTTTTCCAGGAGCACTCTTAGACGTAACTCAAGCATTCGACCAAGTAGGGCTTACTGGTCTATTATATTAGCTCAAGTCAACATTCCTAAGCACCATAATCTAATAAATAAATCTTAAATCTCAAACCATTTGTTGGCCCTGTGAAAGTGAGTGTTTGCAGTGAGCTTCAACCTATTTTTTTATATACTTTACTACTCTTTGCAGATGATAAAGCGAGCCTCTTTCCCATCCTGATTACAGAACCACTTTCTTAATTCTACAAAACCATCTAGACACAATTCAGCAGAGGTGCAACTAATGGAGGATCAAAATAAATTAATCTAAATATGTCCAGGTAAATTTCCAAATGAGGAAAGATTATCCAATTAATGTTACATACAATAACATCCCTTTACTTCTTTCCAATTCAGTCTGCTATCTTGTTTTCTACCATGGTTCACGACTTTACTGGGGCGAAAATATTAAAATCAAGCGACAATAACTCAACAGACAACACAGACTCTTATGCAGACTCATAAACGGCACTCACAGCTCACAATAGAAAACAAACTGATCCGCTATAAGACATTAATACGACCAATCTGGGGTGCCGCTAACTCTTTCAATAAATATCCAATGAATACAATCTTTTCAATCCAAAATCCTAAAAATAATTGTAAATGCTCCAAATTATGACCCCAACTCTATCCTCCATCAAGATTTTAATATCCCTTCTGTCCAAGATCTAATTTCCCTTTGCTTCAAAGTCTTCCGCAGCAAACTCCATTTTCATCCCAATCCCTATCATTAGCCTCCAATCCTGATCCCGCCCCGATGACTAAAATGAAGAATATAAACATATAAAATACAGAAATATATAAAAACTAGTAGGTTAGCTAAAATGTAATTTTCACCCCCCCCCCCCCTTATTTCAGTTCTTACTAAAAGTAAGTGGTATTTACATAATATTGTTCTATAAATGTTTGTAGATTTTAACTTCCATTTTATATATTTTATAATGATTTTATTATTTTTTAAATCAAGAAATCACATTTAATAAACTAAAATTTGACTGCCTATAAGGATATGTAGTTAAGCTAAAAAAGAAAAACCACCATCCTCTACTGTGTGAAATAAGTAACTAATATTGAACACATAGTAGAAGAGTGTTTACAGTACAATGAAATTTATAAGCTAAAAAAATTTATACAAAAAAGAAATAAAACTAATTTATAACGTTCATGTGTTACTATTTCAGGGAAAGATTTGTGCATAAAAAATAATGAAACAATTTTTGCAAGGCGTTAGTAAATTATTGAAACTGATAGACAATAATTGACAAAAATATACTAATTTTTTTTAAAGTAATTTTTAGCTCAACAAACTTATAAGAAGGAATCGGTCATTTTACCTGTATTCATGCCTGGAGAGGTGACGGACATATTTTTCAGGTGGAGTATCGCTATCACTATTTTGTATTGATACTGATCTCACTGTTGTATGGGAGACTGTTGTAGCTGGCATTGTAAATTCCACATAGGCATATTTTGCAAGTTCGTCAGGAATTTGATCATAAGATGTAAGTTGTAGTCGGACGACAAGATTATGGGTAGTGTAAGCCCCTAAAATGAATTAGCAATTAATTATATGCACTTATAAAGGAAATAAGACTAAAATATAATAGTTATCCTTTTATTAAACCGCAAATAATAGCTTTTAAAAAGATAGAATCAAATTATATTTTAATTGAGACATTAGATAAAGATAGATTTATAAAGGAAAATGAGTTCACTTATTTTTTCAAATATAAAATTTTTTCACTTTTATATAGAATTCTTTAAGTAGTCATTAAGATAAAAATGTAAATCAAGATTTACATTTACATCGTTAACAGACATGCAATATATATTAAATATATATATTCTAGTTTTTTTTTATTGATAGATATCTAAAAATGAAACATTCACAAACATGATGAATATAAATCTAAAAGAATAAGAGTTTAAGCAAAAGAATAGAAGGACACACAAAGATTATTTAAAATTCTGTGAAAACAAATAACCCTTCATCAGAGTGAAGTAAAGAGGAACTGAGGCTATAAAGGAGATGAAAGTATTTATCAGTAAAAGCTCGGCAGAGGGAAGTGGGTTTTCCCTAATTTCTTACTGCTGGCAGTGAACAGAAGATGTGTGCCTTCATATGCTATCGCCTTCAGTTGTAAATCTAATGATGTATACTGAAGTTGTCAAATAACACTGAGTGCTAGCTCCAGATTCAGAAAATATTTAAGAGATTCAAACTCTTCAGGAGTAGAAATAGATGAATATAAAGAAGCAACATCTATGGTAATTGATAGTATTGACTTTGAAGAGAGCAGAAACAAATTAATTAAAACTTCCAAAAAAGGAAGGTGTCCCTAATTAATGTAATGGAGGAAGAGATGAGAATAGTGGCTGCAGGTGGAATTCTTCAAAGGAGGAGATACATTCTCTAGATAATCCTATACCAGATACAATTCATCTCCCAGGATTTCTAGGCTTATGAATTTTGGGTAATAAAAATAGAATGAAATGACAGTTAGGAAAGGGAGAGTCATTGATGTCTCTGCTGGTAAGCCCTTCAAAGGATGATGACAAAGAAAAACATATGATCAAAATTTTTATTCAGATCTGGATGAAGACTAAAGCAATGATAACTGACTGCTGCTATATAAATATAACTAAAATATCAAATATAAATAAAAATGAATTGGAGGCTAAACTAAGTTAAAAAGTTTTTATTTTTGTTGTAGTATATTTATCAAAAATAGAACTCATGAAGATGGGGAAACATTTCTTTCTTCACCTTCTGATGACTTAACTAAGAAAATTTTGCTATTAACATGATAAAGATAAATACAAACATCAGTAAAGATGGAGGAAAAACACTATAAGAGGCAAGAAGGGATGAAGATAAAGCTACAAGCAAAGGGGAGGATAGCATTGCAGTAGAATGGTTTAAGACCTCTTACTATAATCACTAAATAATATTATATCACAAGCAAAATATTACCCATTCATATAATAAATTTTGTTTAACTATGAAAATAATTAAAATACCTTGACCCTCTTTTGGAAGTCTAGGCATTCTCCAGACAATTGCATGATGCTGGTGTTCATATTTTGCCATTCCTGAAGTTGTTTCCATAAGTTGTGGTTCTAAATTTTCAACAGCTCCCAAGAATCTTTCAATTCCTTTTACTTTGCCAGTCCTGGAAAATACATTATTATTGATTACTCTTTAAATAAAAATTAAATATTTTAATGCTTTTGAGAAAATTTGCCTATGACCCTAATTTATTTGTATATGGGAACTCTACATACCTTCTGTGAGCTGATTTAACAGAACCATATCGAAAATGTTTTTCTACCCGAAATTGATAAATCCAGCACTCAGGTATTGGAATGCGGACCATGACATCTTCACATGGAATTTGTCCTAGCTTCCTACTTGTGAAACCTGGCACCAAAATATCTGCATGGATTTCAACCTGTATGAAGAAAGAACTAATCAAACTTAATAAAAGAACTTTTTTAAATTCTCATCTTATTGAGGTTATTTTTATTATCAGAGTAGCATGACTGCAACTATAAAATACTTTAGTTTTAAGTTTAACAATAACTCAGTATATAATGATTTATTAGTCTCATTTTGACTATGTAATTTGATAAATCTGCACAACAGGAGCCAGGTTAGAGATGAAGTTTCACATGAAGAATTTATATAATTTTTAATAAATATAAAGCCTTGAGAAATATAGGTCCAATCAAATTTTTTTCTTCAAATAATTTGATTTAATCTTCACCTTGGTAATGGGTGTTACACTATATGTGATTAGGAATGGAATTGAATGAGCTTATTTTAAAGCCGTAGACTGCTATGATCTTCATAGCAGTCTACGGCTTTAAAATAAGCTCATTCAATTCCATTCCTAATTACATATAGTGTAACAGCCATTATTTTACACTCAGAAACTAATTTGATTATTGAAAAAGTGTTAATTGTCAGATCAGCCAATCATTTACAAGATAATTTATGATAGACAAACAGCCTAAACCAAGACTTGTTGAGGCACTTTAATTTTGATATGATCGCCAAGGGGATGAGAACTTAAGGTTTATTTAAAAGCCTTAGGGTACTTTTTAGAATTATTTTTTAACTATATTAAAAAAGAAATAGAATAAGATCGTGAACTAAGATAAAAATATAATATTAGGATCAAGAGTAATAAAGGCTTTTGCATTACTCCAATAACTAAGTACACACAATAAAGTTTGCTTTTTTATAAGTTTGCCAGTGTAAATTTATGATTAACTATATTTTTCTTTTGTTTAATTTACACCTAATTACCTTGTTTCCTGTTACACAGAAAGACACCTTTAGCTGGAGTGGAAGTTCTCTGTTCTTTGGGGGTCTAACTCTAAATCTCATCAGCTCAATATAACAAGCATCAGGAGGCTTGAACCTAAAATGAATAAATGTATTTATTTCTCATACCTCAATAAAATTAATATACTTTAAAAATTTTTTTATACTAAATTATGAAGGAATGAAACCATTGAGGTAGTTCACTGAAATTTTTTTAATATTTTCTCAGATCCTATCTTCTAGACACCAAAAAAAGATAGTCACTAATACATACATTAAGAAAAACTGAAAAATGTGAAAACACACATAAGCAATTATTTTATTTAATGTAAAATATATGAATGGTTGTAATATTTAGTTTAGAGCAGAGAATCTCAACTCAATTTTGTCTATTATTAAAAGACACATTTAAGGAGTAACACAGTGAAATGAACAAATAGAGGTGGGGGTTAACCTGAACCATAAATATTAATTTTACAGTTTAGAAACAGAATTGCATGAAAGCCATTAAAGAGTCAATTGTTGCAATAATAACAAAGCACATAGCAGATGTGTATGAAATAGGTTATTTATTTACATTATTTGATGATATTTGGGTAAGTTTGTTAATGTTGTCATCTGGTTTAGTGAAATAAATAACTACTGCTAGTAAAGAATTAAAATTCAAGTTGTATTTCAACAGCCACTATTAAAGTGTCAAATTCTTAGAGTTTTATACATTGAATTTATATATATATATANGAAGCTGGAGTCTTTACTTTTTATATATATATATATAAGGTTTAGAGTGGTGGTAGTGGTGCTTCCCAGGATGAGTAAAGATTAGCCCCCGAATTGATGAGATCCATCAGTCTACTGGTGACAAGTCAAATAAGGGAGGAAACTGCCTACAAAAAATTATAGGTCCTCTGAGATTAACAAGCTTGGAAACTAGAATTTTCTATTTCTGGAAAAAACTATTAGGAAGCAAATGCAGATCTCTGGGATCTGGCCAAGGACACATGTCTGTATGAGTACATACATACAAAAGGTCGCTATAGATCACCAGATATTTATAAGGCGAATGAAAAGAAAAAAAAAACAAAAAAACTTATCAGACAAGAAAACCAAAGGCATAAAGACTAATAAACTTAATCTGGTCTATAAATACTTTGAAAAGGTCAAGGTACTCCAAGGAAAAAAGCGTATCACAATAGTTTGAATACCAGAAGACGATATGTGAGAATATTAATAAGGTTTTCACTTAACATTAATATGTTAATTTTTCATATTTGCTTTGGGTATAACAGTGTAGGTAATAATTATTATGAAGGGTGATAAGTCCTTGTTTCCCTACAGAAATGTTTTGTTTTTCACAAAGCTTTTCAGCTATTTATGCTATCTTTTGATGTATTCTAAATTGAGAAAAGAGAGGCTGCTTTCCATTTCTCATTTATACTTTTAATAGATTAGTTTTCAAGATCCACTTGATTGTTGCCCAGAGTCATAATCATCATCATCAAAACCATGATTACAGAAAATTCTGTACACAAGAGTTCTTTGAAGAGGCTGGAAATTTGCTGATAAATTTTGACTCTATGATATAGAAATATAGAGCTTAAGTTATGAATTATCCCAATATGGGACCTAAGTTTCTAAAAGAAATATAGTAGCGCTATTTTAAGATACTGGTACATCAAACAGAAATGGAGAGGCTACGGAAAGAATGGGGAAACAAAAAGTTGAGATGAAGACTTGAAAATGCTCAGAATTATGATATTGTCAAGAGAAGATAAGTAATGACAAAAGGTTGATGCACTTTTTAGACATAAAGTTGGCTATAACTAGTTACAGTGACATTAAGATGCCATACCAAATCTTTAATCATTAAAATTTGTGTACTTGAAACTAAATAAATAACTAGGTTTTAAAATAAAAATTTGTAAGTGCCTCTATACAACTTCTGTATTAAAATTTTGGTATTTTCAGAATCCACAATCACACTTGTAGAGCAATGCTCATAAACTTTTTGCTATGTTGATCTTCAACAAAGGCTGTGTATGACATGTTGATCTTTAAGGTTATCAGTTTACTTTCAAGGTTAAGAAAGTCTTAGGATGAGAATAACCTTATTGGGCACTTAGCTCTGTTGATATGATCATAGTTTATGTAACTAACAAGCTTTTAATAGAGAAATTGTTTAGAGGTTTGTACAATAATTTTAAGACATTACTAATAGGTTGTGAGAGACCTCCTTCTTCTGTTCCCAAACAATAAAAATACATTGTGATGTGGACAAACAGTTCTTTCAGTGGTGATATTAGTTTTATTTATATAATTGGCTCTAAAATGAGGAACATTTATTAAAAGCTTTATTGAACGATAAAAGTCAGAGTACCTTATTGTTCTAGTTGTTTCATATTCATCTTGTTGTACACAAGAGTGGAATTCTACAGACTCAAGACGAATCCATTCTTCAGTGATGACTGGAATAATGTCGTGTCTTCCAACTACTTCTTTGCCTTGCCTTACCAAATCATTAACTCCAAGCTCTACATCAGGCATTCCTAAATGTAAAGCAAAAAATGTTTTAATATGCATTTTTTAAATCTAATAGTTTTTAAATAGCTTAAAATGTATGTGGCAGTTGTTATTCAATTAGAATAGAAAATATTATTTTTAAAATACATCCATCAATAAATTTAATACACCACTACAAAATCTTGAATTTTGCAATATTATAATCATAATGCAGTAATGATTTTCCCCCCTTTCATGAAATTTTAAATACAAGCAATTTGAGCGAGATTGAATGAATATTTATCCTTGATTCTTAATTCTATTGAGGATTTGGATACTCAGGGATTCTTATCTGAACTAATGTATCCTCTTATAAATCGTAATCTGGTACAGGGTGAGTCCTTGAGCTGTTGGCTTTAATACTCTTTCATGCCCTGAACATTGCCCAACCTCACTGGGGAAGAATTATGGATGCATTCCTAGATGAAGTAGGATTACCGGGCTTGGGATGGCCTCTGCACAGTTCTTAACCTGAACTTTATTGAGCACATGTGGGACAAAAGAAAAATCATTACTACATTATGAAATGTTAAATACGTGCTTCAATTTGGTTTGAAGAAATAAAACGTCAAAACCAGTTCAACAGGAAGCCACAAATGTTTGTTAACTGATGTCTCCAATGATTCTCAATACCAGATGGTCAGAAAAATAATCAACCAAGAGCTCTGGCAGAGACAAACGAAGAGGCTAATTAAGAGATAAGTCAAGTTGACACCTTGGCGTATGCTAGGCTTTGCCGTCTATTGACCATTTTTATTTAATTTAAAAGGAAAACTTAACTTAAACTTGTACCAAATGGTGGAGTAGAGTATTTAATTCTGTTGTTTTTTGATTTAACAAAAAATCTTATAAAAACCATTAATTTGAAAAGGCACTCATATATATCTAGTATTCATTTAAAAAAGTTATTATACCTGATAAGAAGCCTAAGAAAAATAAGCGCACTCTTGCTATTTGTTTTTCCACTCCTCCATTTGCATTTTGTTCTACATACAGCTCATCTACAGCAGTGATCTGGACTTCTTCCATTTTATAGTTAAGTGCACGGTCCCGGTGAGCTGAAAGTCTGAATAATGCTTCTTCTACACAAACGCTAAACTGCTTCATATCCTCAAAGGTCTGTGATCCAATTTTAAAAAGTTGAGAGATCTATAAGAAAAATCTTGTATTATAGTGAACATAATTTACAGGCCTACATTAAATAAGATTTGAAAAATAAAAACTATAATTAAAACCTTCTTGATTTGAATAGTGATTCATTTAAATAATAATCATATTTTGCTTTTCAGTGGAGAAGTTTTTATTTAAAACTTTTAAGTCAATGAAGCTGGAGTCTTTACTTTTTTGTGCTCATAATAAAACTATTAGATAAAAATATTTTTTTTTTGGTAAAGTTCTAGTCGTAAAAAGAAATTTTCTTTCTTTGGCTGTTGAGTCATAGTAGAAAAACATGTCCATTCTTGAATAGCCTGAACCAAGTGCTGATTTTTTGTCTTTGTCTATGACCTTATTTTGTAATTTTTTTTTTTGTATTTAAGAATTTAAGAATTGGCACCACTTTTTATTGATTTAATAATGTCTTAATATAAATTATTTTATCCTTAAAAAAAAGTATTATTGAATTATTATTAGTTTACCTGTGGTGCATGTTCTACTGGTAAGCCAAGCTTCTTTAAATCTGAACCAAATTCCTTGACTCCTTGGTAGTCACCTTGGATTGCATAAGCAGCAAACTGACTAAGTTTGTTTGTTATTCTTTCAGCTTTGGTCACTTGACCAGGGCGTACTCCTGGCCTCTCTTTGTAAAAAATGAACTGGAGTTTTACAGTGAATATTTTTCCATATTGATCATATTGTTGAGCCCCTGAAGGAAGATATGCAGAATTATATTTATGTCTTTGTAGGTTATCTGTAAAAAGCTGATGAACACAAGCGGATACAAAACATGCATAAAAGCTAAAGGGTGACAGACAGCATTAGTAAAAAATATATTATAAATTTGAGTATTTCAAAACTGTAAGTAGTAGTTGTATTTGCCATTGGTGATTATTTAATTAGTTTTTAATTTATTATATTTTATTTTGATTTGTTTCTTTATACAACCGTTTATAATCAAATTTTCAGTTTCTAGTATAGGCAGGTTCATAAGCTCTGAGATAATTTATAAGTACTTCAATAATGAATGATGCATTGTGTCTTGTGGGATAGAGGTGCTGTACTAATGGGTAATATCAAATAAGTCTTTCTCCACTTTTAAAAAGTCCTTCTTGCAGATAAGCAGATGTTCTATGTTTCATTAAAGATGAATATAAATACGAGTAAGTGAGAAAATTAAATTTGGTTATTTAAATTAATTTAATAGGTTTATATATTTAAAAAATAAGAGGGTCCCCTCTCACTTGACATAATATTGTGGTCAGAAGTGTTTGTTGCTTATACATTATTCACTCTGAACACTAGATTTATTTTGGAAGATTGATTGATATTTATTTTTGTCTGCTGTGAAAATCTATAACAATAGATATAATTTTATCAAATTATTTATAATTTTTTTAAATTTGAATCTTTATTTAAATAATCTTTAAATTAATTTTATGATTGCATAGAGAAATATATAGACCCAAATAGTTTGCGAAAAATGTCGTAAATATACTTATAAACTAAACTGACTTACTTCATTGAAGGGGATATAAACTAGAGTTAAAAGTTAATTCTTTCAAGCCTAAAAACATGCTATCAATGATAATAAAAAGAAAAAATTAAGCTTGTTACGGCTGGCTTTAGGGTATCCAGGAGGGAAAAAGGGAGAGTAATACTCAATCCTACATTCTTTAACTTAGGGTGCAAGAGATTTTCATAAAAATACTATACTGTATTAATATTCAAAAATTATTTTTTAAATATATTGTATTTAATATTTGTTGTTAATATAAATTAACAAAATGTAAGATAATTATTATAATTAATAATAATGATTTCTTAATTTAATTTTCTTTAAACAATTAAAAAGGATAACTTTTTTCTTATTATGACAAATGTTTCAGCCTGAATTACAGTTGTGTATAACAGTATAAANTTTTTTTTTTTTTTTTTAAAGAAGATGAAAGACTATGTACTTTATGAGCAAGTCTTTAGTTGATATTCTGTTGAAAAGGACTTAAGAAAGAAAAAAGTAAAAATTTGAACATTAAAATTTATAAATATTTATGCTTAAAAGCCAACATTTCAGCTTGCATTACTTGTCATCTTCAGGGTTAACGATCATGGCAGGGAGAGCCTGACAAGCCTGGTTAACAAGTAATGTAATAACTTGACAAGTTATGTAATGAGTAATAAAATTACTTATTCGCCAGTCTTCCAGATACTCCCTGCCATGATCAATAGCCTTGAAGATGGTTTGTGTAGCAACAACAATAACAATCTCTGCAATAACAAGATTTACTTTTACCTAAAATCTTTTCAGACCCAACCTTTACTATTAATGTCTTAAAAATGATTACTCTAATTTAAATAACAAAACAATAATAATAGGAAATAAAATTCACTGCTTAAAATTAAAACTGCAATAGTCAAAAACAAAAACCGTTTAAGATCAAGTAGCATTAAAGTTTTTGAGTGCATATTTTTTTTAAGTGTGTGTTTGTGTCTGTGTGTATACTATATAAAATGAACAAAAATGACACAGTTAAAATATAAATGATCTATAACAGAACGCTTATCACTGACAGCTAAGTTATTGGATACTTATCAAGTCTGATTCGCTAACAAAACTGACTGACTCACTTAAGGCCTCCTTTTCATCATATAAAAACTGGTTACATAAATATGTTCTCATTCATCAAGTATTTACAGGTTTCCAACTATAACCACCACATTTTTTTTTTAATAGTCTACTAATCTCCAGTAGTTTAGAAAGCAAGTTTGAAAAGTGACGCGAATTATCTCTTTTTCAATTTCCTTTTCAACATATTACTTGAAATTCAATACTTGAGGCTGATCAATGTTGCATTATAATTAAAGTGCCATGAAGTTTGGATAAAAATAAAAATAGGATATCAAAGTAGCTTAAGAGCTTTAAATGCTTTCCTGCTTAATTTGGTAAGCCAAAATTCAGTATTTTAAAAATAATACTTGTTAAAATAGAGTGCTAATTTACCAAGAAACCTGATCTCTAGAAATAAAACAAGATAATACTTAAAGAAATAAAATTAATTTAAACATATTCTCAAGTGATAGTGAGTTGTAAGATGGAAATATCTAATATTAGTTTAGTCTTCAATGTAGTAATACCAACCTATTTCAGAAACAGAATAACATGGTTGAAGAGGAAGTTCTTGAAATGGGTCCTTGTCATCTTTTCCATTAAAAAGTTGAAGAACAGGACTTTCTCCTTGGTACATCAATTTTATAAATATTTTCTTCCAATACCTAAAATAGAAATTGTGATTAATGAATTATAAAATTAATAGAGATATTCTATTTTTCACTCTAAATCCAAATTATATCTGTATTTGAATTATACATTTTTACGGTGATGCCCTCATATATAAGTGCTGTATCTTTATGAATAAATTTATTTTTCATTTTGGGGCATTTAAACTAAGTAATAAAATTTTAAATCAAAGTTGTTGTCAGTATTCCTCTATCTATTAACAAAAACACCCTATTGTAAGTCTTTGTAACACAATTGGTCACAAGCAACCAAGTTTTATAGGGTCCTAGGCTCAATACTCACATTCAGCAATTTTATTTCTGTGCTTCTATCTGTTGTAACCCAATGAATATCTGGCTGCTCAGCTTTAATTGGGTACAATTCTTCATGAAAAGGAGACAATAATTAAGTTTTGAGAACATAGTGTTAACCACATTCTTTAGCTTTGGGGAGTAACAATGGCACTCGCTAACAGCTGCACTAGCTGTTACTTTTTTTTTCTCATTTAGGCCTTCTTGGCTTACTATGGGACTGACAATTTTTTCTTAATTTCTTTAAGTAATGATAAATGTAAACAATTCAACTAAGCAGAAAAATGTTTCTATTGGTAGTGTTATTAGAATGAGCAAATGAGAAGAATTGACTAAATTTAAAAACATTTAAATTACATTCTTAAGAGTATTAGTACACATTGATGTAATTAGTTTATCATCTAAATTAGACAATTAGCTTATATATAAGCTAAAATTATTTTTGATTCAGATGCCATTTATTTGTTTATATTTATTTCCATATAATAAATAGTAACATTTTTTCTTGGAAACAAGTTCTATGGGAGTTTTTAAATATTACTCAAAAGGATTTCACTCAGAAAACTTTTTACTTTCAGAAATTGTTTAATGCTAATCTGTCTTTTCTTTTGTCACCTACGTGGTTTATACTCTACAGGGCAAACCCAACTGATTGCTACTCCTCCCAGGTTTGTTACTTCAGTAAATCAGTTTCTTTTTCTATATTATATTACCTTTAATTAATAATAATATCTTATAAATCATACATATGTGTCTCTAAATAGAGAAGATTGAGCTCTAAACCTTTTCCTCTTTTGCCTTAAAAGTGTACAGTCTATTGGAGATGGCAGAGAGCCAAAATTATAGACTTTAAACTTTTAAATAATAATAATTAAATCCATAGCTACTAGAGATCATCAGTCTTATAATATTTCAATGTTGTATTTTAATCCTTTGTAGGAGTGCAAATTTATTAAATGTGCTTAGTTTGAAGTGCATAATTTAAACAGCCGCAAAAAGAAAAAAAAAATTGTTAAGGTCCGTATTTTTTCTAGAAGCTAGGCTTTCTAGTTTGTCTTCTGGGAATTTCTAAAATTGCATTATTGATAAAAATTTGTTCTGAATACTAATTAACTGTTATTATAACATCATTTCCCCATCACAATGATTGAACTACTAATCACAGCATATTGCTATATTGCTAAAGGAAAAATAGCCTCATTATAATAATTTCCTAAGTGTTTCAGATACATAGAACTCTCAAACTATATTATTCTCATAAATTATGTTTTAGGAAACAATTATTATTATTAGCAGAGGGTGGCCCTCTCAGCCATTGACAACTAGCTTAGTTAAGATAGTTCCTTGAGCAGTTTATCAAGTTTTTAGACTTAAAGAATGGTTATTCTGTCAGGTATGAATCAACAAACAAAGAATTCTTCGGTAACTAAAGCTTGTATTACAACCTACCTCTGATTTTTTGGCTTTATCACATCTGATTAAATCTCAATTAAATTGATTTATGAAATAAGACATAAGTCTATTAAAAAAAAATTACCATAGTAAACTTATTTAAGCCAATCTGTGCTGACCTTACCATGTAAACTTAACTCGCAACAACAATTTTTTTTTTTGTGAAAGTCATATGACAAAATAATTTATTTGTTACATAATAGATAACTGGATGCAGATTGAACAATAATGGTTATGAACAATAATGCTATAAATGGAATGATAAACATTGTGAAAGACAAACTTTATGTGGAAAGACTTAAAAGAATTCTTTGCAAATTTAAATCCACCATAGTAATAGTTTAAGTTAATACCTACAGATTTATTTTGTGATAATTTAAAAGAGAGCTTATCTATACTTTTCTTCTCTAATAATAAAATGAAAGTGCAAAAACTTTTTTTTCTTTACTAAACATTCCATTGTCATCTTGATTTTTCTATTGCAGACATACAAGTGCATCTAAATGTATTTAGCCAATAAAAAAGAATTCAGCATAATCATGTATATTTTTATATGTTTATCTATAAGCAAATATATATATATATATCTTGAAGATGGTTTGTGTANGTATATATATATATATATATACACACACATATATACATTCATTTAGTTTCTGAATACAATTATTAAGTGCAATTATCTCGAGAACAAGAAAAATTAAAGGTACAATCAAAAGCAAGAAATAAAAACAAAATAGGAAAGATAGCCTACAAATGATATAAAAAGAGAAAATGAAAATAATCACCTTCGGCCACTTGTAAGAGGGACATGCCAACAGAGAAGAGATAAAAATACAAAATGATAAAAATATAATTATTAAAGAATAGGAAATATAAAAAAAAAAAAAAAAATAGAAAAGAGAAAAGTTAAAGGGAATATAACCTGCATGAATATAAGATAGAGATTATACTTATATCAAACTAATAATTGAACCTAGTTAGGAGTATACTTAATATAATGAAGTATCATGAAATTGAGAAACTTTCATTTTGTCCATAGTTGGATTGGCCTAGAAATATGAATAGTTGTTAATAGTAATATGAAAAAAGTTATGAAGATATAATTGGAATTAGCTCATAGCAGAAGGGTATTTGCCAAATAATTCCGTGGGAAATGGATTGCTTGAAATTTGCCCTTCCTCCTTTTCCTCTGACACACACAAACTTGATGGCTCATAATTATGGTGTTACAGCAGAAATTGAGTTTACCTTCTCTTTATGACTAAATTATCTAGCTATGTGCAAGTGTGGGTATGTGAACATGCAATTAAAAGTTTCTGACTTGGATGTTTCATGCTTCTTTTCAAATAATGGCAAAGATGAACATTATCTGAATGCACATTCTAGGATTAGAAATATGTTTTTTAATATGCTCATGTTAGGGTAATTGGGAATACCCAGTGAAGTAAGGATTATTAAAGCAGTATATGTCACAAGATACAGCAGGCTTTGAATTCAAGAATATCTAGGCTGATTGCGGAGGGATGAAAAGAAGTCTATTTTCATATGGTCTCACCAGCTGTTGAACTTGATTCCTTTGATTCAATATTATGACATGTAAAAAAAAGGTAATAAATGTGAGTGTAGTTGCTCGATTGTTTAATTTTCAGACGTTTTGAAGTCTAATTGCAGTAGCGATTGTGGAGACACAAGTTAAAGTATTAGATCAAATTAAATGTCCCATCAAGACCAGACTAAAATATGCAATGTGAGTGCTCTGGCAGGAAAATTGCAATTATTGTTACAACACTACCAGCCGAGGCTATATTATAAATACATCTAAAATATATTCATAGTAATAGCAATCTGTAAGCAGGTTACACACCTGTGTGTGTGTTTCTGCATATATGTTCTTTATTTATCTGAATGTTTAAGACTTAAATAATTATTAATTTTTTTTAAATGACAATATATTTTAGCAATTACAATTGGGCGTAATAATCTTAGAGTAGATCGCCCCTAAACCCGATCCTACCTACCTACCTATTTTAGCAATTTATTTTTTATAGATAGATTCTTCATCAGGGCTTAACCACTTCCTTTTAGTAACTAAATCTTCCAGCCCTGGCATCGGAGTTAAATAAACAAGGAGAGGGAAGAAAATTTTGATGAAAATTTATAGTAGAGATGTCCTCTCCTCTTATGACTTATGACCAACTTATGATTGTTAGTTATGAAACAATAAATAAATTATGAGTTTCATTAGAGCAATATACAAATTAATATAAAATAGGGAACGGTAATAGAGGGAAATAGATTACTTTGTAAGATTTTTAATTATTATTTCACTTCCATTCTCATAGAAAAATTGATTATTTTTTAAAGAAGAGGTAGTTGGAAAATTTTGTCATAAGTTACATTCAGATTTTCTATGAATACTGCTGACTTCCTACATCTGCAATGTGCCTAATCTGACTATATGGTGAGCAAGCTGAGTAATATGCATTTTTATGAACTAATACTATGCATTAATGAATACTTTTTCTCTTGTATATACAGTTTCTTCTTCCGGGTTGGACCGTGTCAAGTAGTAGATAGTTGCCGAGCTTTCACACATCCTGTGATGGCTTCTTCAGGGCTGAATAGAGAATGAGAGCTGTTTTCAAATCCAACTTATACCCGTCGTGGTCCGGTCCTTGGGCGAAGCCTGCCTTCCCATTGGTTGATCCTGTCTTCTGGCGGCTGGTTGAAAACAGCTCTCATTCTCTATTTAGCCCTGAAGAAGCCATCACAGGATTGTGAAAGCTCGGCAACTATCAACTACTTGACACGGTCCAACCTGGAAGAAGAAACTGTATATACATCTGACAACCGTGGAAGTCTACGTGAACAACTTTTTCTCTTGTTTCATACAAGTTCTTTTTCATTGTTTTCTCATTACTTTTACTTATCATGTTATTATTTACAATGACTATAATTCTTGTGGTTCTTGTTTTTAACAAAATACATTATTAAATAAGTAAATAAATAAAAAATTTTTGGACACAAATGCATCGCTTATGCGTACAGCAATCAATGTTTCGAAATTAGAGTTGATGGACTACCAATTTTACCTGATACATTTATCACTCAGATCAACTGTTTAAACAGGAATTGCATTTAAATAAATTTTCTGAAACATCAGCTTAAATTGGTGTCATTTAATTGAGACTGAATACCACACTTTGGTAAAAGGTATTTATTCTATAAATAATGTTTTAAAAATAATCTAATAAATGAATTGAAATGGTAGGGGTTTGGTAAATTGGTTTTAAATAACTTACTGTTGATTTATGTGTATTTGTGTAATTAAATAATTTTAATTGTCCCCAATGTTTTGGCTTGAATAGCAAGCCTTCATCATGGCTGAGTAATGAAAAAGAAAGATTGAGAAATCTAGCTTTCAGTTTTTCTAAGCAATATTTATTTAAATTTATATTTTAATCACAATAATAAGATTATATTATTTGAACTAATAATAAAATAATTAAAATTCAGTACTAAAAAATTAAAATGCCAAAAAAACAACTTAAAAATTGAATTGTTTCTCTAAAATTTATAGCAGTAACAGCTTCTGCCACAAATACTACTCAACACTTATTTGCGTCAAACATAATTAATATGTTGAAAAATTAATCCCAGCCAAAACAATAAATTATATGAAAATCACTGAGAACCTCATTAAAATTCAGTCAGAATTTAGGATCTATTCACCCGATTCTGGACTAGCATTGATTTACAAAAACACACTTTAATTTTCCATGCTGTTCAAGGTTTTACATTAGAATGCATTACATTTGAATACTATAAAATGTTTTTAAAAATAAAATAACATTGAATAATTTAGTTACTGCCACATTGTTATGTGTGTTATGTAATTTTTATATTCTAAATCTTGGTATTGAGTATTTTATTTATTATTGTACTATGCTTTTTGCCCGACAGCCCTGAAAATGGTCTGAAATTCAAGTTAGCAGATTGAATTCTAAAAAAATGTCAAGTAACACAAATATGTTTTTATCAAAGACCTTCTGACCAAAGCCTATACAATTTCACATTATTAAGTTTACATTATTCTATATGGTGAACGATAATCTAAGGAGTGTGTGATATTACAATTCTATCTTAGGTATAATCCTAAAGAAAAATTTAACAAACACTCTCTTTTACAGTTTGTCATTTTGTATTTCTCTTCAAAAGAAAATTTTAACACAGCATAAGGCTTTAACAAAGATATGTTCATAATAAATTTAATGTTTCCTATTTTAAAATTAATAAGCAATTAAATTAAATTTTGAGTTTATGTTTTTATCTTTCCAATAGTGTACTTTTTTTTTTAAATAAAAGAATAATTTGCAACTGTATATTATTCAATTTTTGTGAACATAATTGTAATCTTTGTGATTATAATTATATGTCTTAGTTTCATTAATATTTGACCAAGCTATTTAATCAAATTATATTTAAAGATCCTTAAATATAATTACCTTAAAGATTGTGTAAATAAATTGCAATACATTATTTGTTTTGATTAGTATTGGTATTTCTTAGATCTTCCTCTATTTCAAAATTTTATATTGCCTTTAAACTTGTTTTAAAGACCGATAGCACACAAGCACATGCAATATCTACAGTATCTTTATCTCCTCCTTTTCCTTTTTCTCTATAAATTCATGTCTTCCTCACCTTTTTTTTTTGCCTTTATAATGATTGATTAAGCCAATTATTATTTTTAAAATTCTAAGCAAATTTTACCTTTGTCCAGTAATCTTCTTTTTGTTAGGTTGACGAAGTTGCATCTCCCATCCAGTTGGCTCATATTGAATTCGTGGGAATGGTTCAAGAGGCTGAGATACATCTTCATCAAAGAGTGGAGTTGGAGGTGTTTCTTGGGAATCTGTTCGTTGAACTTTTGTTTCTTCTGAAGCAACAGCTAAAATTTTAATAATATTATTAGCCAATTTGTAATGCAATTTCAAAGTTTTTAGCAGAGTTACTTAACCCTAGATACAGGGGAGGTCAAAAAGTTCTTAGCCTGACCCAGAAAGAAATGAAAGCAAAGCACAAAACATTTATTATTTTTGAAATATAATGTTCTTTATTACTACACACACATTTATTACGCACATAATGTTCTTTATTATACACATATACATTTATTACATGTATTTATTAATTTTCTAATCCCTCCTTTTTGAGATTTGGGACAGAAAGAAGTCACTGTAGGCTATATCTGTGCTGTAAGGAGGATGGTAGATTAAATCAAAGCCCAAGAGTCAATTGAGGCCATCACTTTTCAAGTGACAGCACAGGTGCTCATGACATGAAGAAGCAAAGCTCCTCGACTCAGCTCCCCCCCCCCTTCCCCCTCTCCTTAATTGATTCTATATGGCAGATCAAAAGATTACCATAAAACTCTTCCCTTTGTCTTTGTAACCAATCATTAGGACTCCTTCTGAATCCCAAAAAATGGTGGCCATAATATTTCCACCCAAAGAGGGTGACATAGAACTTCACAGGTGGCTTGTTGTCTTTCCTACGCCACTGCATTGACTCCTGTTTAGACTCAGGGTCATAGTGGTGGACCCAGGTCTCAAAACCAGTCACTATTCATGTTATGTCCTTGGGGTTCAAACCCCAGATAAAAAGCCTTTGCAGCAATCGATTCTCACTTTTCTTTGAACAGCTGAGAGGTTTCTTGGAACACAACATGCACCCATCTCTGACATGGCGAAGTGTTGTGTAGAATACATAGAATGGTAGTTTTTGATACTCCCACCTTTCTTGCAAACTCCTTTTTCTTTAAACGGCCATGATAGAGAACCAAGTCCTCAATGTGTGAGATAATGTCTGGAGTGGTCGCTTCTACAAGCCTCTCTGGACAAGAGTCATCTAGGGTTCTTGCCCCATCTTAAATAAGCAATACGAATGTTTCACTGTGCCATAGCAAGGAGAAGAGTCCCCATATACTTTCTGTAGGCGTTCTAAAATTTCTGAAGGCTTATGCCTTCTTTGACTAAAAATTTCATGACAGCTCTGCACTCAATTTTGCTTATCTTAATGGCTAGTACAAACCGATGAAATTAAAAGTATTATAAGTACTAGACAAGAAATGGAAGGATTGTGAAAATTCGTGTGAATATAACGATTAATAAGATAAACATAAGGTATAAATCCTTTATCTTAATCCTCTTCTTCATAGGTAAACCGAGAACATTTTGACCTCTCGTCATATTTCATTTTGAGCACAAACTAAACAAATTCTACAGTATCATGGTTATTGGATATTTTGATATTTAATCAGTTTAATATAAAATTTTTCTACTTTTTGTATTCTAAACTGGGTCATTGAATATAAATGAACTTGTTAGTTATTACTTACTTATTAGTTGCAGATAAAATGATTTAAATGAATGAGTTTAGTAACAATAACTATTACAATGATGCTGAACCATAGTTTCTAATAGAATTTTGATTTTCAGGTAAGCCAACATTACTAATAAATCACTTTTACTAATTTATAGTATACCTTTTTCATCAATAATTTTAGTTTTACCTATTCTTTTTTTAGTCAGGCATATCAAGACCGACTTTAATATATATAAATATTATTCTTTGAGGTATCATAGGTTGAGTTTGATAACTAAAGGATAACATAAAAAAACAATGTTAATTAAAGGGAAAAAAAAAAACCTTCAATTAACGCCGTTGACAAAAAGACCAGAAATGGAATATATTTATAATTTATAAGTTTACATTTTTTTCCACTAGTGGCTTTTGTTTAGCGACAATCGCTAAATTGGATTTCTTAGCCTCTAAATCATAATACATCCAAATGTCACCTTGAACCCGTCAACCGGTCATAATTTTTTTTTACAGACTGTCACATGCAAATTTTTGTACTTATGAGTATGCTGACCAATTAAAAAAAAAAAAAAAAAAAACTTTCGAAAATTCAATGTGTTTTTTGACCAATCCTCATACAATCCCCAGAAAAAAAAAAAAATATAAAACCTAATCTTACTGGATATCATTAGGTTAAAGTTTCTTAGTCTATAAGCATTAACATTTAGAGAAACGGATGCTTATTAAAAAGTAGTTTTATTTAAATTAAACATTTTTATGTATATACCAGGTATATATATGGTATTTCTGAACTAATATATATAGATATGAATTTTTATAGTGTTTTAATTTAAAAGAATCCAAAAATATTTCCCTGGATGGAAAAAGAACCTGTCCAGAGTTTTTCCAGGAACGAGATCTGGAGACATCCTTCTAGAGGGCCAGGGAGGGGATCTTTTCGCTGGAGTCTTTATCAGCATGGTTGAGAATTTGGAAAGAATTGGAATTTGATTTACCTTGTGCGAAAATGTTATCATTCACCCCAAATGGTACTTCTTGTGTATTATCAAAAGGATTGAATCTGGGACTTGTATCCTGAAATGCATTGGCTCCACTTGGGCTTTTGGGTGGTGGGGCCAAGGAAGGAAGTACTTCAGCGACTTGCTGCTTTTCATCCCCTTTCTTCGGCCTGAAAATATCATCAAATAAATTTTATCCAACTTTTCATTTATAAAATAATATATGCACTTAATAAGCATTTAAATAAATATATTTCTTACTTGATGAATATGTTAAATTCATTATCTTCATTAGATTCAGCTGATTCTCCCCTACTTACTCGTGCAGGAGTTCCCTGAGGAACTGGAGGCGGTTCTCGAAGTGACAAGAAGTTGTCGAAATTATCTTCTGCTCCAAATCCTAAACTCTCTTCTGTGGAAATATTTTATCATTACTTAATACATGGAAAAAATGTATAAAAGATATATAATCAAATTATCTGAAGTTAATAAGTGTAGCTACCTCCTGCAGAAGCTGTGCCTTGAAAACCAGAACTGAAAGGATCGAAAGGATCAGCCTTTTTCTGAGTTTCAGTGAGACCAACACTTTCAAATTTGGCTGCAAATGCATCAAAATCATCTTGCTTCGCTTCTTGAGGAAGCTGGGAGCTTGAATTGAATGCATCGAAAATGTTATAAGATTGGCCTTGTGGCTCTACTTGTGTGAAATCTGTTGGTCCGAAAGCATCACCAGATTGCATTGTTTGGGTTAAGTCAGGAGCCACATTTGACTGTCCAAGGTCAAATATACTGTTTGCTGGTCCAGTATTGTTTTGAATATTCGAAAATTCCATGTCAAAAAAATCCCTTTTGCTTTCGATGACATTAGCAGTTGGTGGAGGAGCAGGAGGAGTTGTTGGAAGCATAGCAGCTGACAGTGGAGGAATTGTTGGAGCAAAAGAAATATCTGTGTCTGTTAAAAAACTAGTTGTTTTTGGTTCTGTTTCTTCTAATTTCTGTGTTAAACAAGAAGCATTTTCTGGTGTAAGTTCTTGTAAATCCTTAGGAACTTCGGAGGGAGGGTTAAAAGACGGATTAGCTTCTTTAGGTGCGTTTGGAATGATTTCTCCAAAAACATCATCAAAACCATCCGATTCATTTTTTGGCGGTTGAGGTGGGGATAAGACTTTTGGCGTCGCAGATGGCGTAATTTCCGGGGTTTTTGGCCTAACTGGTATTGGAGGTCTTGATACCTCTGGCCTAGGAGGTTGGGAAGGCACTTTTGGTCTATCAGGTATTGAGGGAGGTGCTGGTCTTGAAGGAGGTCTAGCGGGTTTAGTCGGCAATGGTACGACTGGTTGAACGGGCTCAATTTCATTTGGAATCGGTGCAATAGGTGCAATCATTCCATCCATGCTAGGTCTTTTATCCTGCTGAACTGGTTGAATTGGTTGAACTGGTTGAATGGGTTGAACTGGTTGAATGGGTTGAACTGGTTGAATAGGTTGAATTGGTTGTACTTGAATCGGCTGAACGGGATGAGGAATAAAATCAAAATCATCTCCTAGAAAATTAACTTCTTGAGGTTTTTCTTGGACATGAGCTATAGGCCCAGTGATTCCAGTAGGCTCATCAACTTCTAAAAGATCTCCGAATTGCGTGGGACTTGGTGAATGAAGATCACGCATAGGAGTAGGACTTGGCGTTCGTGTAGCCTGAAGGCGGTCCAATAGATGAGAGGATGTCGCTTCCATTGCTCCAGTTACACTGAGGATTAAATCTTTTGTTTCTTTAGGGGGACCTGGAGGCGCCATAGGTCCTGGAGGGCCAGGCCTAGGAGGAGGTGGTCTTTTCGGTGGGGCTTTTTCTGAATCATCAAGGCCACTTTCATATTCATTGCTAAATATATTATTACCTTGCGTGGCGGATGAGAAAATATCATCTTGAATAAAATTGCTTTGTTCATTTATGGTTTCTTGTCCGAATAAATGTACTTGAGTTTGTGGCTGACTTGGCTGAGCAAATATATCTTCATAGTTAAAGGTGCTCTGTTCTGTTACGCTCTCTGTTTGACCAAACAAATCTGCATTGGCGTCATTTTCATTTCCTAAAGAAAATGGATTTGTAGCATTGTTAGATTCAAAAATATTCTGGGAATCTGAGAAACCACTCGAAAATGGATTATCATTTGTGGCATTTGTAAAGTCACCTCCTGCTAAAAATGGATTGAACGTATTGTTACTTAATGGAAGTTGGGTGGTCCCAACCTCCTCAGAAAATAGAAATGGGTTAGACATTTTAAAATTTTAGTTTAACATTAACTCTGATTCTAATAATTTAATTTCAGTCTTTCCTGGGAGGATATCTCCCACACAGCTGGTATCAAAAGGATCAATATCGTCTTGTTCAAAAGATGATGTCGCAGCTAAAGGTGTTAACGGCTTCACGCTAGAATCTTCGTGTGGAAGTCCAAGAACGTCAGTTATAGAAGACTTTCTAAGAGAAGAAAACGATTCAGAATCTCTTCTCAGTTTTTCTAGAATCGCTGTACTTGGCGGATTTGGTATAGGAGGGGCTTCTTTATGAATAAGTTCGTTTTCTAAAATTTTAATCTCAGCTTTTCCTGGAACTAGCGCGCTAGCAATAGAAGTATCAAATGGATCTATATCATCAGAGAAGGCTGGTTCCTCAATGAATTTCCTTGGAGTGACTGGTGTATGTAGTTTTAAATCAGAGACAACCTCGCTGGTTAGTATGTCAGGTAAGTTTGATGGATTATTTTCCGCTATCTCAGTTTCACCTCTAGGATCAAAATCAGGATCTGAAACACTGTGTTTTAATTTATTCTCCTTTTTCTCTTCAAAAGCTAGTTCCTTTTCTATAATTTTAATTTCGAATTTTCCTGGACGATTTGATATAAATGATGTATCAAATGGATCGACGGTGTCCTCGAAACTCCTTTGTTCTTCCTCAGCTTTGGACGGGTAATAAGGAGTTAAGGGTTTGCTGTGCTTAGAAGTATCTTCTTGTCCGACAGCTAACAAATCTAATTGATCTTTTGGAAATTCAACATCGAATGCTACAACTTTCGGAATAGATGTCCTTTTTCCAACTGATAATTTATCTGGCCTGACTAAATGTTTAGCCGGTTTTTCTTCAGCTCTAGGATCAAAGTCGTCGTCAACTTCCAAAGAATGTGTATTTTGATCAAGAAGCTCTTTCTCTAAGAATTTCAGTTCAGTCTTGCCAATAAGGTTATGGACTTCCACTATCGATGTGTCAAAGGGATCGCTGATCTCAAATTCTGGTTCTTCACTCAAACTCTTTGGTGCAATAGGCGGTTGATCGATTTTAGTTAAATCGGTAGTACTCCCGCCTAACAAATCTCGATGTTTGATACTCAGAGGTTCTAATTCAGTTTCAAATGGATCGGGTTCGTCACTCTTAGATAAGCGAATAGTAGGCTCAGAGTTCTTAAGAACGTTATTAATTTTTTCTTCAACCGAATTGAGCCCAACAGGAACTTCTTTATCAAGTATTTCTTTTTCAATAATTTTTAGCTCAAATTTTCCTGGTAAAACTTGAGTTGCAAACGAGGTGTCAAAAGGATCATCCCCATCAATAAAAACGTCGTCTTCTTCCTCTTCTTGTGGGTTAAGCTCAGGAACTGGTAGTCTTGGGGGTGGCAGTGGTTTTTTTGACAATGATTCAGCCGCAAGAGCTGCAAATTCGTCGTCTAATTCGTCTGGTTCGGCTGTTAAAGTAGCTGCCGGTGTTATATCATCGGTAATTGGGACGAACTCGTCTACAAGACCTTTTAAATCTAAATTTTTATTTTGAGATTTTTCTTCTTTAACAGGAGTAAAAGCAGGCGCGCATATAGGTTTGCTTTCTGCTAGCGGTGTCACTGGCGGAATGCCTAAAACTGTGCTAGTTTCTTCCTCAAAAACTGGATCGTCATCTAATATCGACTTTGGGGGTGGCTCGGGTTCACCCTCGACTAAAAACTTCCCGTCGCCTTCATCAAAACTTCCTAGTAGAAGGTCTTGAGCTTTGGGCCGTTTTCTCGGGGTAGAAGTAACTTCTTTACACGGGCTCTTATCTAATTTACCGCTAAGTACTTCAACCGCGCAACCGAGAGTTATGAGATTCCTCTTTTGCTCCTTTGGATCGACTTTGATTACTCTATCGACTATAGATGTGTCAAAAGGATCTGGTCCTGTTACGTCCTCGATGGGACTGTCGGGAACATAGGCAAGTTTTACTTCGCCACTCGCTACAACGTCTACAAAAGATGTGTCAAATATGTCGTCTTGATCATCCTCAAATTCACTTTCTTCTTCTTCTTCTTCTACCTGCTCTTCAATCTGTTCTCTTGTTTGATTTTCCTGGACATCTTTTTCTTCAGTCTGATCACTTTCTTTTTCAGTACTCTCTTCAAATCCTACCCACTTACTTTTTGGTGGAACAGGGCGTTCAGGTTGTACGGGTTTCGGTTCGACTCGTTTATCTGGTTCGCTCGGGCCAGGGGGTTTCTTCTGAAAAAAACTAGTTGATTTTATTCGATCAAGGTCTCCTTGGGTTTTCTTTAATATATCATCTACCCCTGATGTGAGAGCCTTGAACTTAAGCCACTCTTCGCTTTCCTCGTGGTTTGCTTGCTCTCCCTCTTGGGCCTGAGCAGATCCCTCAGCAGCCTCCTTCTGCTTCTCTTGCTGCTGTCTTCTATATTCTTCGAGTTCAGCAGAATCAAAAAGCTCGTCTTCCTTGTGTTTGCTTTTTTTCCCTTTCTTTTTCTTCTTCAAGCCTTTGGTTATTTTCAGCATATTCTACTTCTAATTTATCTATGCATCTGAAAAAACAAAACAAAGGAAATACATTACTAAAATAGTTGCTGGTTAGAACCTAAAACTACTCCTTATTTAAAAAAAAAAAAAAAAAAAAAATGTACTTCCAATAATACCGAATGCTTACAAGGTAATTTATTGTAGAGAAGTATTTCCATGATGGCTTATAAAATAAGATGACATTACACTATAATGAAATAAAATGAGGAAAGATTATGAGGCAATAGGATCCTAGAAGAAACGCAAAAAAAAAGTAATGGTTTCCAGACGACTGATTGAAAGCCGTAGAGAATTGACGATAAGCTTAAATCTCTAAACTGGGAAAGCAAAACTCGGATATAAAAATATGAGACGGCCAAGAGAGTTGCAAGCCATACATTGAAGAAAGTTAAAAAAAAAAAAATCTTCCTTTGGAAAAGATTACGGAACTTTAATGCCAAAATCGTGGAGTTCTACGCTGACAAAAGAAAGGAAAGAACTGGCTATAAATCTAGAAGCTCCCAAATTCAATGAACAAAATTGGTAACTAACTGCTGTGAAAGATGAAGAGTAAGGAATCTGGACAGACCACTTCAAGAACCTGCTAAACAAAGGGAAAATAAGTAAGGATGACCATATGAATCAAGAAGAGCATCTGGAGGAAGGCTCAGTAGATGAATCGGATGCCGATGTTGAAATTACAATATCGAACCTGAAATACTCTAAGCTAGCAGAAAGCTGGAAGACAGGTGTCATTTTAAAGATGAGTTCCATGACAGGTTCAGTGACGGGAGGCAAAAATTTGAGAGGCATAGCCTTGCTCCCAGTCGCTTTCAAAATATCTCAGGTTCCAATGCCAAAATGTCATTCCTATTGGAAGGAATCGGTAGTATTAAAAAAGGGCTTTTTACCTTGGGCGAGTAACAGAAATTTTTAAATAGTAAAGAAGAATATCGATTCAGGATATAAAGGAACATTGAAGATCATGTATTCATTCTGAGACGAATACCTGAGAATAGTTGGGAAGTAAAGCTGCATGTACAGTCCCTCTCATTTGACTTCAAAACAGCACAATAGGTGTCTTTGAAGAATTATGACTTGGTTGTGTGGCTCCTGGACTCCCGAACATGGTGCTCCAGGTTTGAGTCCAGCTAGGTATTTATCGAGGACTATAAGCCTAGAGAATGTAATGGGCCTTTAGACAATAAAATGGTCGTAAGGGCGGTGAAGAAAAAGTTGTTTAATATTAAATTGTACGAAAACCTTATAGTATTTTGTAGCCATTTGCCTTTCCAATTTTGTTAAATTCATTTTTTTTTTTAAACCTTTGTTTCAAACTTCAATGTCATACTTAATTATATGCAAAATAGCTTGTATGATACTCTAAAAGCCTTTGTTCAACTAATGGTTTTATGAGAAAGTAAAGTTGTGTGATGGAAGTAAATATATTTTCTTATTTATCCCCTATTAACACGATCTAGGAAGAATTAGGATCTGTGTTATCTCTTGCCGATAAGGTTGGAGTTCGTTGAACAGCCAAACAGGCAGAGCAATTATAAGATCAACTGATATTCCTTTAATTGATTGCTGGCTACGGACTCTTCTTAGCTTGAGGGAGATGTTCGCATGGTTTCGTCAAGAGTTACCTGCAAACTTTCCTGGCATAAAATACCTTGTTATTTAAGGGTCTTAATATAAATTACACCTACAATTGTCTTAAAGTCGTTTAGTATACTGTGATTCTGCTCGATAAAGTTTTATTTATTTATGAAGTAGACGAAACGATGATCCTGTGATTATGTCGCTGGAATCCTCAGTCAAAACTTAGTAACAGTCCCGTGTAAAAAAATCCCAGAGTACAGTTACTTTTTTTTCTGTTCTTTTCATTGCACAGACCCAGAGGATCCCTCAACTGCGAAGGTTGAGTGTGTCTCCATTCTTCCCTCCCGAACATTCTAGAGCCAGCCTTCGTTTACCCTCAACGCCTTCTCCTGCTTGTAACATCAACTTAGTCATTAACTCTCATTTATGTTCATATTTAGTGATTGGTGCTTAGCAAGCGATCTTATCTTCAAACAAAAGCATTGTTAAAAGTAATTTAAGGTTAAAAAGTTGTAGTCCATCAAATTTTGTTTAAAAATAGATAGTGCGCAAATATTTATGTTTAATGATCAAGTAAAACGAAGCAATAGTTTTCATTATTACAAATTATTGTCCGTATACAAAAATATTATGTTGTATGTTGTATATATGTTATATTGCCCCTCAAAAATATTTTTAGTCCTGGGGGTTCGAGGAAGTCTCCCACCGGATTTTTTTGTACGCAGAATCTGTCAACTGCATATTGAGGCAATCAACCAAGAGTAGTTTTTAGGGGTCGGATACACCAAGGTGCACTATAACCTACCCTTCGGTGCACCGGATACCCCTAGATATATTATATTATTGAACATATATTTGTTGCATATATTTAAAATTTTGTATATGTAAATATTATTAAATTTTAAGCTTTTATATTTTTCACATGTTTATTTCTATTTCTGTAAACTTATTTGTATCAATTTGTTGTTTTTGTAAATTGTTATAACTACAACTAATTGGCGACAGCTGTTAAAAGCAAAATAAATAAACTCGTGATCGTATAGTTGTTGTTTTAAAATTTTATATTTATTTACTTGTATTTTTCATAGAAAGAGTTAAATAAAACTAAAATTTAAAGTGAAATACATGCTTATAAATAATTTATTATAATATATGTTGGTGAGGAGAAGTAAATGCAGTATTATGCCGTATTGTTTAATTTAGAAGATGAATTCTCGTATTAGTTAATGTTTAATATTGTTAGCTCATAATTTACACGGCAATCAGCCATTTGATTATAAAACATTTTTAATTTTAATTAATTTAATTAAATATTAGAATTGGAAAACTGATGAGCAATCGTTCATTACTTTAGCGAAAAAAAAAAAAAGCGTCTCCGTTGTTGGAAAATATCAGAGCAAACAATGAATAACGGGCATAATCGAGACNGAATCCTTAGAATATTCAGGCGGATATATATATATATATATAAAATCACTAGGAGTCACATATATTTTTGAACACGAGGATTCCGATTTGGGAGGTTGAGCACCTCAATTCTCACATAAAAGTTAAAATAAGACACGGAATGTAAATCTGTTTCCATTTCCATAGGAATGTGGCAATAATAAGCTGCATGTTATATCCAGCAAAATGCACTGACGCAACCGAGCAATAAATCAAAGTACAATCTCCCATACACAAATATATATGATACTTTTCTTATTGCTAAAATGCAATAATAAAAGCATCATTTTCTAGGCATATGACAAACAATAAGCTGGGTTTGATCAATTGACTGTCTTAAAGAAGGATAAAGTAGGGTATTTTCTTGGCAATACTGCAATCTGACGGGGAAATTGTGTACTAGAATAGATTAGGGATACCAGGTATATATATGGTATTTCTGAACTAATATATATAGATATGAATTTTTATAGTGTTTTAATTTAAAAGAATCCAAAAATATTTCCCTGGATGGAAAAAGAACCTGTCCAGAGTTTTTCCAGGAACGAGATCTGNGACTAATATATATATATATATATATATATACTGACCAGAGTAATACCTCTAGGAAGCTACTATTTATCCTGAAGATCTAGAGGTCATGGTCTGGGAGGATTGTAGGGATTGAAATCTAAGCTAGAGACTGGGTTAGTGATTTGTAACCATGAGCCGGATGAGAGAGGGGGTAGTGAGATGGAAGAAGGTGGCTAACTTGTAGGGCGTTCAAACCTCTCGGTGTAACAACTTTGATATCATGGTTTTTTGATCGAAAGGATTGATTTCTTTGCTCATTCCTCGCTTAGAGCGACCTACATTGCCAGGATTGTGAGACCCAAACGGATCCTTTGACTAAGCTGTTGCTTAAATTAAATTTATTAAAATGAGTTTTTCATAAAAATAAAGTTACAGAACGTCAATGTAATTATATATTACCCTTTTCGTATGATGTAAGTTTTTTTCCCATAATTATTATAATGAAGTTAATACAGTTTTTCGTAATTTTAAATTTCTGCCATTAATGAACTAATTCATTATGTTGAAAGACGACTCATAACCATATATTTTGGGCTTGGAATTTTTGGACTGTCAACACTAATTACAGTATATTTGGATTGAATTCATTGCCTGGAGAAGGTTATACAACCGGTAATTATATGAAAAGTTCTGCGATACCCCTGTTGACACACCGATACAGTTAAGTATGCTACCATTGATTGGACACGTGATGAATGGTGACAGCAGGCCAAGAAAAAAAAATGAATTTCAAGCCAGCGGGAAAAGAAAAAAACCACGATCTAGATGGTTGCACCAAGGCGGAAATGAGGCTGGTAGGCTAGGAGCGCCAAGATGGTGGACCACAGTTGAGGATCGAGACGGATGGGGGTGATTCCTTTTGGAGGCCTGGGCCTGGACTGGCCTGTAGTGCTGGAGATGAATGAATGAATGGTATAAGCAGAAAAAAGAAAAAAAAAAAAAAAAAAAAAAAAAGACAAGAATAATAAGTCTACAATAATAATACAATAATCTTTATAAGAAAATAATTTTGTAGGCTACAAAATTATTACTGTCATTATATTACTTATACTAATATTTAAATTTCAGATACCTAATCGCGACGGAACTAATTTTGCAGCTCACCAAAGTATTTTATTACAACAAAGTTCTTTGTTTTTATTTTTTTTAGAATAAATGCCCGATAAAAAACTAACCTTTTTTTTTTTACGTGGTACTTCAAATCTCTATGAACTTTTTTGTAGATAAGGCTTAAAACTTTTGTTAAAAAATAAAAATATCATTCTCCAGTTGTAGTATATTAAGTTACTGTCACATCAGATATATCGCATTAATTTAGTGATGGACAAATAGTAAACTAAGGAACTTTTGCATGTTTCATTAGAAATGAAAAAAAAAAAAAAAAAATTGATGGCATTTTAGCCCACCATCCGATTCCCAGCATCTAGGAAGAGTATCAGCAGAGATACCCTCAGCCCAACGCAGTTTGGGTCTCCTATAAGCCTTCTTCCATGTATTCACATTCTGGTCAATGACCAATACCAAATTTGGTATTTTTTTCTTCTTTTTTTTTTTAATTATATAAAAACTTGCACACACACACACACTCACAATTTTAAACGGAATATATTTTTGAAGACTCGGGAGAAGCATGTATTGAGAGGCCCAGACCCGTGAGAAAGAACCACTTGAAGTTGGCCATCTGCTCACAGATGACACATCTTCCATTATAAGAGGAAATCCTATTTTCTAGGAAATGTGATTTTCCTCTTTTTAACTGTATATACAGTACTGTATATACAATCTGTATATACAGTTAAAAAGGCTGCTAGCAAGCAGCCCTCAAGTTAGTGTCAAATCACGTGTTTCAGAGTGTCGGGCTGGTCGTGGCCTTTGCAGTGCCGGTGATAGTTAAGTGATAAGTGATAGTAACTAGTGAATGCAGACTTGTATAGTCAATTTAGCATGTTCTGAGGCCTCTTTAAAAATAAGCACTTTCCACATGTTTGTTACTTAGCTTTAAATAATTTATCTTATTATTATTATTAGTTAGTAAGGTCTTAGTTAGTTAGGTTAGTATCAATCGTTATCTGTTGTTAGTAGGTATAATTATATATTGTAATAGATTAACTTCATTTTATTTCTGTATTTAATTATATTTGACCCATAGCCCATATTTAGATTTGATGTACAATCGGTGAGTTAAAATTTTAACTGACACGAATCGCTTGATTACCAGATGGGTAATCTACAACTAATAACATCGATGTTCCATTATAACAAATATTAACGTAAACTTATATGTTTTGTGTAATCGTCAATTAAAACGTTCCATTACGAATGCCATCATTCGATACAAATTGCGAATCTACAAATAAATAAAATAAAATAAATTATTTAAACGAATATAGTTGGAGGATGTTTGACAATGATATGTTGGAATAAAACGATAGAATAAAATTCTGATACAAGCCTGATAAGAAACATGATTTATTATCTCCTGGAAGAGTGTTTCGTCTTTTATTTTGGTCATTTATTTCTTCATAAGTCAATTTGATTGAAATATCCTTATCTCCAGGAAGAAAAAAAAAAAAAAAAAATAAGGCTCTATATATAAACATAAATATTTTACTATAAATGTTTGTTTCTTTTCTAGGAGATTAACTCTGAACAATTATGAGATACTATCCAATATGTGGCTACATATAGGTCAAATATCCTGAAGAATAACTGCATTATTTATATAATAATAATACTTTCCTCATATTTAACAATGAATGTTAGTGTCTTTAAATTATATTACATATTTCAAATTGCATTACATATATGTATCACAATTGCATAGCTTTAAGTATTTTAAAATCCTTATTGCTTTATAAAATTAATTATGCATGTTTGTATTATATTTCTGATCACTGGTCAAGTATATATATAAATATATATTTATTTTGTTTATGAACATAAAACGTAGACTGTTAGTGCATGAAATTCATGTTGTTGTTTTATGTTGGATGAATTTTATCATTGAATATGTAGTTATGTGAATGTATGATGTTATAAAGATATGAAGGGTTATAAATATTATAGGCTGTAGTGTAAGTAGGTCAGCTTGGTATTGACTAATAAAAAAAAGCACATCTAAGTAAATTACAAATAAAATAAAGTTAAATTGTGCCAAAATATTAATAAAAGTTATAGAAGATATGATCGGTATGATCTTTACACAAATTAGGAATATATATTGAAAGATAAAAAATCAATTTTATTTTCATATGAATGGAATAATTAAATTGCAAAGCAAATTAATAGGTTAATTAATGTTGGTGTATTTAGTGTACTATTTTATATTTAGTGTTTTATTATAATAAAACTATAGTTAGAGGAAGGTAATTGATTGTTATATTTTTTTGTTACAGAGTGTATTATATATTTCGTAGAGAAATGATAGTTCCTGTATAGATTTGTCAAGCCGAGAAAAGGAAGTAAGCTTTAACCAGTCATTTCCTGTCCGACTATTGACCAGTGCCTCTGGCGTATAAATCCGAAAATCCTGACAAGGTTAAGAGTTCAATAGTATACCATGTAGACAAATTAGATAAAAGTAAAACAAATGTTATTAACAAGATAAAAACAAGAACAATTTTTCAATTCCCTCCATTGATACATATTCAATGTTTTGTTGAATTTAGAGTGACAAAATAAATAAATAGAATAACAAGTTTAAAACAAAAAAAAAAAAATTATTGGCTTAGTTAATCCTTTATTTTTCAAAAGATGTTTTGTCGATGAGAGCGCAGTGGTGAATGGAATGAGTGGGCGTGTTACTTCACTTCTCTAACCCCCCACTGCATCTTTTAATCCTTTTCCTTCTTTTTTTTTTTTTTTTTAATATTTTATTTTCAGCAGCGATTCGTAAATTATTGCTCCATTACTTTACTTAAATTGTTTTATTCAAAATGAAAAATAGCTGTATGAATTACAAAATAACTTCTACATAAAAAATCAATTTGAAAGAAAATGGAGATCAGTAGAATACTACTTTACAGGTAAATTTATTTTAAAGTTATGAAATTTAAGTTCACAAATATTAGATAAATGTGAAATAAAATAATTTTTTTTTTAAATTATTGATTGTTTGTACATAACGAATAACACTGATATTTAATATTTCTTGCCGATTCTATTTTTTTTTTTTTTTTTTGAATATTATCGTTCTTCAAAGAAATAAGTATTAGTGGACAAGTAAGTTAATATTATTTAAATAAATATTTCACGGTACATCGCTATTAAAACTTAATAAATCCGCTCTTAGAAATATATAATACTTTAGAAGAATAAATCATGGTTGGCAATTTTCACAATGTTTATTTAAAATTAACTTTTCGATGGGAATGTAAGAATTATATTCAGAAAAAATGGTGGATACAGGGTTCAGAAAACAATGCAGGTTATTCATGTCATTTAAAGAAAAGCAACGAGGGTTTTTTTTTCGACTGAAATTGACTGCTTCATTCACAAAAAAAAATTAAGTTTATTAAATAATAATAATTTTTTTTTGAGTAAAAGTATTAATGTGAGTATATTAGTGGGTAAATGAAAGGATGGAGGCTTACATTAGTAGTTTCATCGGTGACACTTTATGACAGGGCATATCTTCCACATTTGGCGATCGGTCAAGGGTATACGCGCCAATTCACCAACTCCTCGAGAAGCCCTCTCCTCTTGGAGGCGTTCAGGGAATGCAAGAGTCTTAAGTGAGAAACTGAGATGGGAGGACTCGGTCTCTGTGGAATGACGTGCGCGGTATCGCCTCCCGGTCGATCCGCAGGCCTGCCAACCTCTGCCGTCCGGCCCTCATATTGATCTGTAGGAGGGGGTGGGTGGCCTATGACGTCATAGAGGGGAACACCCCACCTAGGCCCTCTCAGAATGACGTCACACAGCGCGCTTAACCCGCTCGTTTTTGAAATAAGTGCACTCGTCTCGTGAGAAGAAATAAATTAAACTTTTTAAGGTAAATAATAATTGCTTCTACTTGTGAATTTGACTGGTGAATAAGAAACATTGGATACTTTCAGAAGGAATTAAAAATGCCGGTCCTCATATTCTTATCACCCAGGGGAATAAGAGCTGTAACTTCAACTTCTCTTTGATCAGTCGTACCATAAACATCATCACCAAGACTGTATTTCGTAAAATTTCTATAACGAAATTAGTTATTGTTAAAGCAGCATCAAGAAGAAGAAAAGAGTCAACCTGAACCAGTATACCTGTGGGGATCTCTGGAAATATCGGGGGAAAATTTAAGATGGACACAATTTATGGACTTTATGGATTTATGATCACATGTCTGTCCATAAGATCCTATGACGAATCTCAGGTTCCCAAGGGAGCCCTCATTTACCAGGCACGCAAAGTGAAAGTGTTAATTTACAGGCTTAAGGCTTAAAGCGAAGATAAGATAAGACTGCGCTGCATGGAGAGGGGTTAGTATAAGACTTCTGTCCTTAATCTAGAATAAGCTGATAAGCCTTTAATCAATAAGTCCAATTGGAAGGAAGAAGACGCTGAAGGCGAACGGCTCGAGTGGCCTAGGCGTCAGGCAATTCTGTCTCTTGCGTATAGATCTCTTTACGGCGCCAGAGAGAGAGACTTACATCTGTTCAGATGTCCTACCTCAAGCCTCAAGGTATCATTCTTAATTTTTTACTTTTTAAATTTTTTTAGTTAAATTCTCAAAATATCACTTAATTTCTGTTGTAGGTGCTTGTAAATGTTTTGAATTTTTCACCGATCGTATATAGGCCTAGCCAAAAGCTCGGTCTTATACCCAGTATATATATGCCTGTTCGTTCACGGCCATCTGGATTTATTAAAAGGAGAAACCATGTCAAGTATTTAATCTTCTTTTTTTTGCCACACTTGGACGAGTTCATTAGTGACTGAAATCTTTCTACAAATCGAGAGACTGTTTACTTAAAAATATGAAGTATATCATGTACGTAGAATATGTTTTCTAATGTTTTTGTGTCCTATACAATGTTTTTACGGCAAATGCAAATTAAGAAAAATGTAGAAGAATGTAACTTATGAGGTTCATCACCCTCTCCGTATCGGTCGTGGTCTAGAGACTAGTGGTGTTACCTTTAAGAAAACGTCTTGTAACATATTCGGCTTGTCTGGAATGTCAATGACAGGAGCAACCGACTTTACGGAGTGAGATGGTATCATCATCATCATCACGTGCCCAGGCCTAATGATAACCATTCTTCACTGCTCATGCATAAATTTGGAAAAGATTGATAAAACCAAGATTTTTACGGCCAGTGTCTATTCCTAGCCTACCAAGAGATTGATGACATTTGACAAGATACTCGTCGATATCCGGCTTCCACTCTCGAAAAAGTCTAACATACTTCTCAATCTAAGTAGATTTGTCATTAAAGATAGATATAAATAAGAGAAATTTGGAGACAGTTGAATGAGAAAATTTAATTTAAATGTAGGGGAGAACAAAGGGCATACGAAAAATTACAACTAAGATATGCTTTAGACTGTCTGGATCTTATATAAATATTTTTAACGGATTAGGGTCTGATGGAAGTAAGACATCATCAGTCTTCCATCATAGAAAGTGATTTTTATGTTATCTTTCCTTCATTGTAATAGAAGAATTATTAATGTTTTGTAAAGTCTAATATTTAGATTTTTTTTGTTTACTGACCACATTATAAGCAAGCTTTTACTATTGTTGTAACCATACTGGAGCCATGCAACTATGACCACATTATAACTTCGCTATTGGTTGATTGGTTTCCCGGATAGATCTCAGCCTGTGAATTATTCAAGACAGGTCTAAGTTCGCGAGACTAGGCCTGTCAAGATATCTGACATTCCTGAGGCACAACTCTAGAGAAGCTCAATTTTCAATATGAAATTTGTAACACCCCATATAGAAGCATGTATTCTATATCAGTGATGATTGATTCAAAATTTTGAGAACTGAAGACTATACATTTAATGTTCAATTGAACTGACATATCTGAATATCAATTTTCAATATGNGCTAAGCGATAGACTCATAAAAGAATAAAACTTTTGCTTTCTTTGATGGGTATCAACTTGATAATTTTAATTGAAACAAGAAATTGTAAAAATAAATGAAGTACTTTTCTATATTTCCATTAACTATGAAACAAATATTTTCAAAGAAATGAATCGCAATATTTTAAAAAATTAAAGTATTTTTAATATGCAAATAACCTCTTGAAATATATGTTACTCAGACAACATTGTCTTCGTCTCTTACTATAGAAGTGTATTTTATTATTGTTTTAACCATTATGTATATATTTTATCAACTATCACTTTTAATATAAATGAAGGGAAATATTTATTGCTAAATATTTAAATATTAATCACTAAATGGCATTTATAACAAAAATAGAAACAGTTTAGTTTATTTTTATGATCAATTGTTAATCTATTTCAGATCACTGTATGGAGTTCTCTCAAAGACAAAGCTCAAACAACACCAACTGTTTTGTTATTGGTTGCTTGATCCTGAAGGCCCGAAAGTCTAAAAAACAAGATTTAAATTTGTATTGACTAAAAAAAGGATTACGTATACAGTTAATAATATAGAGATGATAAATTTAAAACATTATATACATTTTATATTGGAGATAGTTGACTGTTGAATTTTAAGTGAAGAAATTAATTATTCGGGAATTCGATATTGGGACTTGAACAAATGAAAATAAATTTGTAAACAAGAAAGTATATATAATTTCCAACGTTTCGGGCTGAATTTCAGGCCTTCTTCAGGGCAATGTGTGAAGGAGAGAGGGAGAAAAAGAGAGACTTGCTCTGGGATGTCCAACCCGGAAGATGAAATGGTAAATATATCATATATCGCTGTTCATTTTGGCAATTTTGATTCCATGACGCTACGTCAGACATATTTCATAAATTCTGCACTGAATTTAATTTAACGCTATTTCACAGAAGCCAGATGACACGTACATAAATATTGGTGTATATGTGTGTTTTAGCCAATTTTTATATTTTACTTCTATGTATTAGTTCAAATAGTTACACACACACAACTTAGTAAATAAGAACAGGTAGAATAAAGAATGTAGAGAACCCACTGGTATATATATATAGCTGCGAATAAGAACATGTGGATAAAGTGTGTAGTGAACAAAAAAAAAAAAAAAAAAAATGACTCTTTGTAATCTTTCCTTTAGATACCTCAGCCATGGCAGGATGGTGTCGGTAACCACTTCAAAAGGAAGTTAAGCGATATTCAGGAGCCGAAGAGATCCTGTAAAGGTGTTTCTTTCGTCCTGCGAACCCCCTCGAGTGATTGATCACTACGGTCAACTGCCTTCAATCAAACTTCAATCGATCACAGGGACTGTTCTTTTGCAGCAAATTTTATTACAAGTTTTTCCTTCATATAATATATCCGATTATATTTTTATATAATNATAAACTAATATGGAATAATTTGGTGACTTTTTTTTATAAATTTAGTTATTTTATTTATTTTTATTTTTTTTTTTTGGGTTGCTATTGGTCTTAAAACTAGCTCAAAGAAGCAAATAGAAATTTTACAAGCAGGAGCCGTTTTAACTAATTTCAAATTTCAGATTTTCAAATTTTCATAAATTAGAGGGGACATAAAAGTAAATAAAATGCTAAAACGGTCTAAGCGCCTTAAAGAACAGTGGAGATAAAAACATGTAATGGGACTGGTATTAGGTCAATATGGCTTAAGTGCTTGGAGGCAGTCAACCAACCTAAATCATTTTAAAATAATGAGTTAAATCTAATAATATTAAATTCGTTTTAAATAATTTATTAATAGATAAATAAATAACCATCCTTGTTGTGTGTCTTTTGTCAAAAAGTTGCGAAACTTAAATCTTAATAAATCTGCTTCTATTCTGTTTTATAGTTTTTTAATCAAAATACTATAAGTAACAGGATATTGACGATTATCCAATTTATCTGTCTCTACCAAACTACCCCTCTCCCTCAACTATATGTATTCACTATATATTTTATTAAAAAATACATTGCGATTTTTTTCTAAAAGAATTTTTTGATAAATAATTATGAGAGATTTATAAAGATAAACATAAAATAGCTTGCATAAAAGTATAAATAACTTAAAAATTGAATAATTGGCATCAGAATTACAGTCAATAATATATATAGCTTTATATGTTGAAAACTTAAAAGTTGTATAAACGATCCAAATGTAATTTTTAACATTTATATTCTATAACATTTCCCAAAAAAACCATATTAAGAAACATTTTTAAGTTTTCATAAAAAGAGAGTTGGTAAGAATGTGAATTCAAATTCCACTTTTGAAATTTATAAATTAAATTCTGTTTTAGCCTTTATTTTACTAAATATTAAAAATGATTAGTTCTTGGTTGAGGGAGATGGGTAGTTTGGTAGAGGGATATTAATTGGATAATCGTCAGGATTGTTACTTTAGTATTATGAGTAAAAACTATAAAACGGAATAGATGTAAATTTATTAAGATTTAAGTTACGCAACCTTTTGACAATTGACACACAAGGATGGTTATTTATTTATTACTAAATTATTTAAAACGAATTTAATATTATTATATTTAACTAATTTATTTAAAATGAATTAGGTTGGTTGACTGCTTCCAACCACTGAAGCCATAATGACCTAATGCCAGTCTCAGGACATGTTTTTATCTCCACTGTTCTTTAAGGCTTTTAAGACCGTTTTAGCAGTTTATTTTCTTTTATGTCACCCTAATTGATAAAAATTTGAAAATCTGAAATTTGAAATTAGTTAAAACGGCTCCTGCTTGTAAAATTTCTATTTGCTTCTTTGAGCTAGTTTTAAGACCAATAGCAACCCAAAAAAAAAAAATAAAAATAAATAAAATAACTAAATTTATAAAAAAAAGTCACCAAATTATTCCATATTAGTTTATTTTCTTAAGTATTTATTAATAAATTTTATTATGCATTATTTTAAATTTATCATGCACTCTAGTACTAATGTTTCGATCACCTAATATAACGAAAAAACAAATAAATTCTGACAAATAAAAATCGGACAAGCAACAAACAACTGCTTAAATGAGGCAGATTTATAATTTATAATTCGACTTATTTATACAGTGATAAATATACTTATACTGAAGATGAAATTAGAAGAATATTTATATTCATAGAAATAAGTAGGTAAGTATCTAATAAGAAATAATACACCAAATTTAAATAAAATGACAATCATAACAATATTAAAGAAAAAAGTCTTATATAATTAAAAAGCAGTGAAAAAACAAAACATATACTTCAACAATCCCTCAGGTAGAAAATGTGATAGTAGTAGAAGTAAGGACATATTATTAAGTATATTTACAAAAGAAGCAATCATACTTGAGTAATGTTTACAAAATTTAGAAAACCTTGTAAAACATTTAATCAGCTGCTCTGGGCAGCAAATGTTTATGATATTTGTACCAATTAAGTACTCGAGAAAACTAAAGAACATTCAGTAAAATACAAATATTTGAAATACTACACTACATTTGTGAGAAATAGTTTAACAGTTAGATTACATTAATTAATTAATAGACAATTATTAAATAGATTAGATTTCGAAGTTAATCACTCATTAATTACAGTTAATCACATATTACTTTTTTTTTCCTTTTAAAAGCTTAGAAATTATTTATCATTCTAAATTTATATTTATGTAATTATATTTTCTACAAGAAAATATAAATGAACCTTTTAGGGAATTCGTTCTAATTTTTTTTCCTCCTACCTACTAAGCAATAAAAATTATAGTTACTAAGAGTTTTATATA
>KZ807741.1:67726-84155 GCA_000696205.2 Oncopeltus fasciatus | reverse complement strand
ACATACATACATACATACATACATACATACATACATACGTACGTACATACATACATACATACATACATACATACATACATACATATATATATATATATATATATAATCAAGATTTCCGTAGATAACATGTCTATATTATCTACTTGGAGATTAATTACGTGTTTGTGCTCACTTGCATGTTCTTAAAAGGGAGTGTTATTACTCTCATCAATAGTTTTTAGAATTTCATGAGTTCGAACTCCTACCACCATATAATCCAGACCTCACACCATCGGATTACTACTTGTTTCGATCCTATCTTCTAGGGAAGAAATTTTATAATTTTGCAGAAGTTGATATTGAAATCCTTTTACAGCTAACCCAAGAAATGGTTTCAGCATGGGATTGAGCAATTAGTTAGCAGATAGCTAATGACTACAGTCCATAACAATGGACAACTTTTGAGTATTAAATGTATTTTATATCAAATATATAATAATACAAACATTTGGTTGAAAAACAGTAATTTTTATTTTCAAATGGTAAAGGTAGATCCAAAAAAATACAAATTAAAAAAAAAGGTGTATTTTTTAAAAATTATGCCGATGTTTCGGCTTACATTGTAAGCCATCTTCATAGCTCAGTCATGAAAATGTGAACTTAAGGACAGGATGTCCCCTCTCGTCTCCATGATAGCCCTGAAGATGGCTTACAATGTAAGCCGAAACGTCGGCAGATAATTTTAGAAAAATATACTTTTTTTTTTTTAATTTGTGTTTTTTTGGATCTACCTTGACTGATCCCCAACTAAAATCATCTTAGAATAATATCTACGGTCAACAAACTCTATTTTTGAACTAATCAATAGTATCTACATCAAGACAGATCAAGTCTCTGACATTCAGTCATGAAGTAGACACTGTTGAGCAGGAGTCTCTCTACATTCCCCTATTTGCCCTGATGAAGACCATAAATTCANATATTTAAAAAAAATTTGAAAGTTATTGGCTTAAGATATACTACTGAACTTTTTTGGGTCTGAAATAAATCATCTAAAACTTACTATTTATGTATGAACAATGAAACTTGACTGATGTCATATGAGGAATAGTGTTAGTCTATATTTATGGAAGAAAAGGTTTCCATAAAATGGTTATTTTTTCCCTCTTCCTTCATATGTTTCATGTTATTGAAAATGTAGTGATTAATTTTCTTTTTCAGGTTTAGCTCCCTCTAGTCAAATCACAAAAACTATTGTTAATGAAAATGCTTTTAGTGAAAGCAGTGAAACAAGAAGTGATGAGAATGAAAAAATAATTAAATGTAAATTTTGGCCATCATGTGAAACTGGGGATGCTTGCAGATTTTACCATCCAAAAGCCTATTGCAGGTATTAATCGATTATTTATATATTGTTTAAAGTTTAAAAGAGCTATATTTTTTCTTTGATCATATTTTTTCTGGGCTTTATAGCAAGGTATAAAAAGAATCAATTTGTTCTGAGATCAAATTTAGTCATTTAGTCTTATTAATGTATATTTTTTAATAAAGTTTAAGGAACGGATTTCTTATGCATCTCTTTTGTGACTGGGTTTTTTGGTGGTTTTTATTTATAATTTATAAATAATCAATCATTTTTATTATTTGTAAATAATCTTTTTGCAGGAGTTTGCCTAACTGTAAGTTTGGCCAGAAATGTCTCTATATACATCCGCCCTGTAAATTTGCAGACAAATGTTTGAATGTGACTTGTCCATATACACATAGCACGCCTTCTACGACAATTCCAGCTACTTCAATAACAGGTACTTTTTGATTTATATGATTTTTTCAATTAATTAATACTACTTGAAAATGCAATAGTATCATTATTTAATTTGTTTTAATATAACAAACTCTTGTTTATTTAATTTTATAACTATTTCATTATTCTCAGATGTACTTTAAGTAATGAGGACTCAAGCGACTCTAAAAGAATAATTATATTTTTCTTAAAGCTTTTTAATGCTGAAACATTTTGTAAATAACATAGTTAATTACAGTTATTTTTAAAAGCTTTTTTTTTTTTTTAAATATTAAGCATCGACTGCTGATGGTCATTAGCGCTAATTTTCTTTTTTAAAAGCTATTAAGTGAACTTTGTCAAATATATTTAAGCATATTTGTGCAAATATTTTGTAAATCTAGTCATACAGTCAGTATAAATAATTAAGTATAATTTAAATTATAAATAAAGTGTTTTATATTAATATAAGTAGAGGTTAGCCATTTAAAATCGGTAGTAACCTTGACAATTCACTATATTTTCTTGCATAAAATTGTACTATTATGATAAAATTCATAAAATTGTTAATAAAAAAAATATAAAAAATACTATTGTATAAAAATCTTACCTATTCTTTTATTTATGCTTGATGCGAAGTTGGTGAACATTAGGTTTCAAATAACCCTAATCTTAACTATTTTTTAGTATGAACACTTCATTTAGTACAGCTTTCTAGGTGATATTTCTTACTTTTCAAAATCATGTGGTAATATTACTTTTATTGATTTATTTTTTTAAAGGAAAAGTTTGGACAAAAGTGCCTTTGGCGCCTTCTAATGGACAAATATGCATGTTCTTCCCAAACTGCACAAAACCGTTCTGTCCCTTCCAGCATTATTCAGCTCCTGGAGTAGGAATAGTAAGTATTCTGTAATAACCTTTCTTAGCGTGAATTATTACTCTGTCTTTTTATTTGTTTCACTTATTATATTTTCTTTAAAATGACTTGAATTTGAAAAAAAAAAAGAAGCTAATAATACTAATAATTCTTGCAATTATTAAAGAAGCATCAAATTTATGATTTAGCTATAGTAAAAATTGTTGGGGGTCTATGTGCATATTTTTTTCCAGGATAGATTTCCTAAAATTATCTTATATATGGATGCTCTTCTTTGCATGACATAAATTTAATTTTAGTTAATAAAAATTATTCTATTCAAATAGTTTGAGGTAACTCTATGCAAGAATGGTTAGGTGATGCCTAGTGAATATATTTTACTAACATATCTAAAATTCGGCCGAATTAGACAAGTAATATGTAATATGTTTTATAAATAAAATGAGATAACATAATTTTTAAGTTTATCTTAACGTAGTTCATTACAAAATTTTATACTCTCTCTTTAGTAAGAATATTTTGCTTTAAGTAATGAATTCATGTAATGTAAGTGTGAATTTACGGAATGAGCTTCTTACAGATTTATACAGATTTGTGCACATGTTTGAACATATATGTGGAGGTTATATTTCTCGTAACGATAATTATTTGGTTTCAGTTAAATATATCGATTGTATATTTGACATTAACTTGCATTTATACCATTTAAAATAGATAATTTTAAATTATGGAATGTTTTTCTGTATATTACCATGAATTTTTTCGTATGAAGTTTTTATTAAGCTAATCATCTGTTAAATAACAAGTTTAGTATAACTGCACTAAATATTTGAACTAGACAGTTTAGTATAAAATTTACTAAAACTTGTATTAATATGAAATAAAAACATATCTTAAAAGGTTGTTAGTTGACTGTTGATATAGAGGAAAAAATGCTCAGGATTCAGTCAATAAGTTTTAAGTTGGCCTGAATTTCATTAGCCAAAATAAACAATTCTGGGTTCTCAAATGCATTTTTATTTGAGACTGAATCGACCATTTTCTCCACTTTATAAATATATCTGGTTATGAATTTGGGTCAAAATTATAATGTTTTGCTTTTCTGTTTCAGCCCTGTAAATATGGAGCAAACTGTACCAAACTTAGCTGTGAATTTGATCACCCACATTCTTCTAAAAACCCATATAAATGGGTTGCCTCTAATCCTGAATGACATCTGCTGGAGTTTACGGTCTATTAAATTGAAACAAAAAGTATCCTCGCATCGAGTGAATTGTACAGTAATCATATTGATCCTAAGTTCTCATCGAAGAGAATAATTTTTGTTGATTTTTTTTGTTTTGTATAAAGACTTATAAGTTATTATTTGTTACCTGTTATTTGTTATATTTTTTATTGAAAAATTCATTAATAGTTGCATAAAAAGTATGAAATATATGCTAATTGAAATTTTAGTTCTTTAATTTTTTTGTGAAAAAAAAAATCAACTAATGACTATTGTATAAATATGTATTATATTGGAAAAATTTTCCTTAACACGGCTTGTTTCATTAAACTTATAACAACAAGAAATTTTTGTAAATTTTATTATCATAACCTTTTATTTAGGGCTGTTCTTACAGAGCCATAAAATGAAAACATTTTGTCTCTAGTTCAGCGCTATCTATAAATTAAATCACATGGTAACAGAGAGTTTACGGTGAAATTTTAGTTGTTAAAAAATATTGCCTCATTCATTTTTTTAATAATAATTAAAACTGATTTTACCTCTAGGATATGGAAATAAAAATTCCTAATAAGAGACTATAAAGTATTCATATTATAAAGAAGAAATATCATAAGTATTCTTCAGAGCAGAAACATTTGAACTTTGATAAATTTAAGAAGGAATGTTACTTTAATTTTAAATATTAAATTGTTTTCTGAAAAGATGATATTAGTTTCCAAAAAAAGTTTTGTTTATTTTTTTCAGACAAATGCTACACGATTAGCCTTTTTTTCTTGAAGGCTTATAAGATTTAATGGCGATTCTTTTGGTTTTGGTTTGATTTTTTATGTTCAAGAGTAAGTTTAATACTATCTCTTTTTTTTTTTTTTCTTTTTCATTAAAAACGTTTCAGCAATATCATTGCTGTTTCTAACTTTTTTTAAAGAGTAACAAGTTGCTCATAATGTTCTATGATCAAGATGTTATATTTTACTTACTGCATGACATATATATCAATTTATCATATTGATAAATACGATTTATATGTCATCCTGTTTTAATATCATATATATGATCCGGTTTTAATAGTTTTTGTAATGGATCTAATTTCTTCGCTATAGATTTTTAGTTAAAATCTTGTTAGCTTTTTTATGAATCTGAACAGGTTTGGAACCAGAGCTGAAACTTATTTTATCATTTCACGATTATTTTTCTATTGCTGTTTTTTGGTTAGATCTTAGCTGATCATTTATTTCATGAAAGATAACTTCAATTGTTATCTTGATTATTACTCCTAGCACTTCATGATATTGCAGCTGTTGAGCTAATGATGACAGCTGTTGCCACTCAAAATGTATAAATTCCCAATTATAATGATTGAACCGTTGGATGCCAAAATCTAACTAAGTTATAAAAATTACTAATATTTGTCCAAAGAAGGACTTTTAATAGCACATTTGTTGTAACTAACACACTTCCAAGTTAAACATGTACTAGTATATGTTTCCTTTTGTTTTTTCTGAAATTAAGTAATGGATAACAATCAGATAATTGGCTCTCTAAACAATTTGAGATCTATGAAAATGAGGTCTGAGTTCATTTACCTCTGATAATTTATTTACTTTCACAGAAATTAACAATTGATATTGGTAGTAAGAATGGCCCTTAGTAGAGTATTGAATCTTATTTTTTTGCAATTGGTTTTATGGGTATGAATGTATATTCATTCTTCACAAGTTGTTTCTTATTGTAATTCCGATTTTGATTTGCTACTTTTCATTTTATTTCCCCCTTTACTATTTTATATTTAAGATTTGTTTATTTATTCTTCTTATTAGAATTTTTATTTGCTATCTAGTATGAAAGTTTCAGTTTGAACCTGATTACTGGTTCTAAGTTTTTAATAGTAGAAAGCTTTGATACAGTTATGCATCTGAAAACTAAAAAATAACTTGCATCTAATGCTATATACAATATGGTTGGTTGATAATTGACTTTAAACTTCATAAAGCCAAGATAATTTTAAGCTGTTAGAAAAACATTTTAGGCTCGAATATAATAAAAAATATAAATTTTAGTGAATATAATTTTTGGTGTCTAACAGAGAGAATTGAAAAAATATTTCAATAAATTAGTCATAGTAACCTCAGTAGCTACTTTCCTTAGGAATTCACCGGTGGAAAAAAATGTACTATGGTTGTGTGTGTGTGTGTGTATAGATATNTAAGTTCCATATATATATACATACATTTTTTTTTTTGTAATAATCTTCTGCTAACTATTTGATGATGAAACTGTGTTGAATTTGTGTACATTCATCCCTATCTTTAATATAATTTTATTTTTAACATTTTCTTTTGTTAAACTATATTGCTCATCTTATTCTATTTTATTAATAGAATGAGCCATGTGGCCTTCTTGTAGTTGATAAACCCTCAGTAATATATCATTTTATTATCAATTCTGTGTTTTCTCATTTACTGTATAATTCTGCTTGTTAATTTGAATTATAATTGTTGTTTTTGTCAAAGAGTGTAATTAAGTAAAAATATCTTCGAATAGTCATATTTGTAATTATCATGTAGAATGCATAGTTTTAAATATATTTTATATATAATTAAAAATATGTATGGATAGTTGTATATAATTAATTGCATTGTTTGCTTAGATTTATATATGCTCTTAAGAAACATTTGAATTCTATATTTTTTTTAGTAGCTAAAGCTCCTTCATTTTTTTATTGATTTTAAAAATCATTTTGTAAATACAGTATTTTTTTCCATTTCTTATAAACAATTTATATTTGGAGACTGAAAACTTTGACCATTTTGAATGTATTTTCAGATTGTATAGACCAATTAGATTTCACTGGTATTATCAAAGCCTTAAAGTATAAATAATTTGTATTTCTTCTAATTTGATTATAGGACTTGAGCTGCATGAATTTTTAGTAGTTCTAGTTAAATCAGGCTCTCTGCTGGTCGGAAAGCCAAAAACGTACTTGTTTTAATGAAACTTGCTCGCTAATGGAACTGGGCATTGTAGTATACATTTTTTAAAAATCAATGATAAATAAGATCTACTATTAATGGTAGCTAGTGATTAGACTATTTTAATCATGATTCATGATTAAAGTAATTCTATGATTTGTTAATAATTGGGCTACCAAGTACTCATAACCATTATAAATATGATTGCCAAGGAATTCATCTGATAAGTACTGCAATTACATCTACTTTATATTAGCCATTTACTCATTAAATATGAAACAACTTTTTTTTTCTTCCAAAAAATATCCTTCATTGTCAAGAGCAAATTTACAGAAAAATAGATGTGACTTCTTAAACCACTCCGATAAAGAATTATATTGCGAGAGTAATCATTATTTTATTGGCATCATTGATTCTGAACAAATATTACACATTATATTGTGATCCCAAAAATAATAACCTAGTAGTTTTTAATCACTAATTAATTAAATTTATTTTTATGGTGGTATGATATTTCTTTTAAAGATAAGTTTTAGCAGTTTTATATTTTAGTATTGTACTAATATCTCTAGTCTTCAGTAAATTATATCTTTGACTCTCATGAATAAGTTGGTAATTCAAAATGTGCTTTGCCTCAGTTGTATCTATCATCTTATATACTACATGAGTAGGCCTTAAATCTTTAGTCACTAGAGGAAAGTAGAAAAAAAATCATTAATAAATAAAATTTAAAATAAATGATAAAATAAGCATTCAAGGTTTTAATTACAATTTTATTAGTTACATACTTAGTAACGTATTGGTTAGAGTAATTTTTCATTCTTCAGAATATTGTAATTCTTGAATATCTGTATCTTATGCAAGTCGTAAAAGAGAGTTTTACGATAGGGTGGATGTTTTCTTCCACTCTTAAGCTTATGGCATAAAGTGGTCATCTCAATACCCTATATCTAAGTCCCGCTTGGAGTATTATGACAAAATTTAGACTTCCCTGCAGTTAATATCCTAAGTGAAATTGTTTTAAATGAATTTTCAGTAACCATTCCAGGAGCTTTAGATCAGCTTTAATTGATTGTTGGTTGTAAATAGTGACTTATTGTAGCAAATTGGTGGATGGTTGTCAGTTTAAAGAAAGACTAAAAGAGTTGTTAATTTCCTTGCTAGAGTTAAATATATGGAAAAAAATATTGAATATAAAAGTTGTAAAATGTCATTTTCTAACATTTGTTTTCTTTTTTTTTTTTTTAATTCTCATTAAGAATGTAATTTAAAGTATTGGCCAGCCCCACTTATTTTTTTCATTCATTGTAGACCCTCGGAGGAATTCAGTTTTGGTCAAAATCGGTTGAGTAAGAGGGGTTTATAGGAAAACCAACATTTATAATCTTTAAATAATTATAGTTAATATGTTTGTTTTTATATGAGTTATGAAATGTTTTAATATAAAAAATTATGTTTATAGAATATAAAATTCTGCTAACATATAGCTCCTGTGGGATGGGCTTGTTTAATTTAAATAATCATTTCAATAACTTGACTTACCAATTTATTCATGTTTTGACTTGCCAATTATTTAAAGATTTATAGAAAGTTAACATTTTGGTTGGATAAAAATAAATATTTGGAAGGTTATTCTAATATCTTTAACTAAGTAAAACTCTAGAACTTTTTTTTTCATCGAAAATAATTATCCACTAAAATTAAGATTAGCAAAATTTTTAATTGGAGGAAGAAGACATTTTCTTAAAAAGGGAAGAAAAAAAAATACAAATAGCATTTATATAAAAAATTCCTTATTTTATGAATAGTTAATCATATAAATATGAAGTCAGAATTCTAAAAAAGTTATATTGCTTTTTTTAAAGTACACATACATTTCATGCTTCATGTATATAGGTTGAATAACACTATTTTTGTTAGTCTTATAATGGACTTAATGTTTATCTTTCTATTCTGGGTATACTACGGCTTTCATTCTTCAGCGGTTTAAGATCTTTCTCGAGTTCACAACATTTCACAGACTAAGGACCTCCTTAAGTTCCTCTTAAAGAGAAAATTATTGAGGAAATGGCTTTATTTCATGAATTAATGAAATCAATGATCTTTAGATTCTATAGGACTAGATCATTTTGTGTTTAATACTTGTAATTTTTAGACTTACAAAAATTGCATACTGCTGTTTGGAGTCATCGATGGATAATATTTAATTTTTTTTCTCCAAAATTTAAGCTAATACTATTGCAATATTTACATACTAAGAATTATGGTACAAATATTAGTATTTCTATGGTACAAATTTTGCTGTATATATATTTTTATCTTAGCCTTCAATATGACTAAAGTGGGAATATTTATTGTAATTAATTAATGTAAAAATGGTGCCTTAAAGTATTTGAGATATTGTTATCTGCTTAAAAAGTAGTATGAGAGATTTAAAAAAAAAAAAAAAAAAAAAAAAAATCAAACAGATTATGCATCGCACATTTAAATTTAAAGCATTACCTTTAATTTCTTTAATTAATTGAAATTTTAAGCCTTTCTTAAATGGATTAAGATAATTTTTTTGTGAGTTAAGTTAAAGTGGATTTTTAGCTTAGTGCTCTTAACTATGAAATACTTTTAATTAATTAAATCCATTTGTCTATTTTCACTTAATTAGCTATTTTCTTGTTAACTATCATTAAGAGAGATAGGCATTAATGACAAATGTGGATATTTGAGAAAGGTAAATCAGTGAAATCTTGTGAGATGTCCTATTGAAATTAGAATAGACATGTAACCTAAGATTATCATGAGAAACGCATTTTGATAGAAATATAATTAAGAATATTAAAGGTTAAATAAAATGGAATCATATGAAAGTGTTTTTGGTTAATATTCACTTTGAGGGAGGTCTTAATCTGAAGTCATTATTAGCCGAATTGAATGAAAATCAACTGTCACAAACCATCAGGTGACCATTATGATTTGTTTTGTAAAAAGCAGACTGGTGAATGTGGGGGAGTTGAGTGAATTATGAACTATGTATAGTTTCAATGAATTTCATTTCAATAGTGAATAAACATTATCTCTAAATTGTTAAATCTGCAAATTACAGTTTTTCAATTTTAAAGCTCTTTTTGAGATTTTTTGTTTTTACCATACCTGTTAGAAGGAAGCAGGGAGAAGTCCAGTTTATTCAATACTGGACAAAATATGAGTACATGTATTTGAGGAGTATTCTTACTACATGTTATGTGTTAAATAATTAAATCATAAAATAAAAGAATATTAGGCTATTCAATTCAGTTTTGAATGTTTTAATATATTATGGGTTGATTCAAAATTGCTGCTTGCTACAACTTGCTGTTTTGAAGCAAAATTTTAAACCTAAAACTTCAATTTGGCATGTTTTTTCTTCATAATCTAGTTATGTTATGGGACTCAAGGGTTCAATATACATTTTATTTGTACTGCATTTTACATTTATTTTTGTAAATGAAGAAAAAAAAATCTTATTTACAGTTATTGTAATTTCTGAGAAGTGCACTTTTCAGGAATGATTAAATTAAATATAATTTATAAGAACAATAAAATAACTTACAAAAATGGTTTACATAGTAACCTCTTTGTTATACATTTTTAAAACTTTAAAAATATTTTTGTCCATTTGTTATATAAATGAAAAGAAAATTGAAAATCTTAAACTTTACTATTATGCTAAGCTTTAATAAATGTTAATTGAATTTAAGAAATTTTAATTTTAATAATATGGTCCTTCCTTTATCACAATACATATTTAGTTCATCAATGTGCTAAATATTTTATTTATTTAGCAATACTCCCAGAATTTATTTTGTATATACACATAGATATAATATCGGAAATATGCAGCTTTACACAATTAGCATGTTAATCAAATGTGAGAAACACACACTTGTAAAATTTGAAAGTTAGAGATCAATCTTATCAAATTGAATCAGTATATGCTATCAGTGATTTATATAACTATTTGTGCAACTGAACAACTACTGAGTTATTAACAGCCAAAATAATGTTTTTTTAATGGGGAAAAAATACAACTAGTTGGTGTTATCCTATACTCCTGAAATAAATTGAAGCAATTATTGAGAACAAACAAAAAAAATTCTATATTTAATGATATTACAGTACAGAGAAACATTTACCCGAAATCTCATTTTATTTTCCATAAGGTTTTTTGAAAATAAAGCAAGAAAAGCAGAACTGTTTTTATTTTCATTTGATTTTTTGACTCTACACATTTAAAATATAATAAAAATAATATGTCAAATTTAAAGGTGTGAATTGAAAAAAAAACATAATTCAGGTCATCAAAATAATTTATTTTTTTTTCAAAAAGAAGAGGGAAAGGAAAATAAATTTTAGATAATTGTAGTGTTTTGAGCTAATAAAAATAATTATTAAAATTTCAAAAACATTAATATGCAATTATAATATGTAAGAGCAATTATGTTTTGGAGTTTTGTTTCTCTGATATATAATTTATTACCATTTTTTTATTTAAAGAAAATTATTCTATTCAATATTTTAATTAAGTGATGAGTCTTATCACAGTTAAACCATATGTATATTATCAATATGTTATTTTTTTTAATAGCACCTAAGAGGCAAAAAAAATTGCAATTAAATATTTAGTTTTTTTTCTTGTTAATTACCTCTTTGATTTAGCTCTTCAAATTCTATCTGTACAATTTATTTATGCCTTAGAAATTTTCATTTTAAATTATCTTGAAAATAATTTGTATTCAATGAAATATAAACTTATGAATGACATTTTAGTTATGTATTATTTGAAAATCCTTTTCTCAATTTATCAAATACTCTAAGCATATTAGTATTCTAAAATTACTCAGACTTTGTTTATTTATTTTTAATAATCATATTTACTAATTAATAAATGTAATTACATTAATCAATGTAATTACAATATGTAATTTATAACATTTTGTAATTTTATTACATCAGAAGAAAAATTAATAAATAAGAAGTTTTACAAGAGAAAATAAATTTTAAAGTGACCCCAAAATGAAATAGAAATTTTCAGGAGGTCCCAAAGTCATCTTTGTTTGACTTGGTGGAGAGGGTTGTGGGAATTACAGTTGGAAGATTATTGGCCGATAGGATAATAGGTAACATGGTGGTTTTTGAGATTTGGGAAATAATGTGTCTGAAAACTTCAAAAAGAGTGGGAAGTGGGTAGTTCAAAGGATGAAATATAGAGGTAAGTCAGTGAATGTTGTTCGGAATATAGGTCAGGAATACAATTGCCTTAGTTAGATTGCGGAGTGTTAAACCAGTGATTAAGTAATATCAGAGTGCTTTGTGTTTTGGCAGATGTGATATATACTCATAACTCAGAGGGCATACTGTTCCAGAAACTTAATCTCCTTTACACAGGACAGGTCTAGAGGATCTAAATGAGAAGTAAATTTTTTTTTTCAGCTGCTGAGCAAACATTACGGTTTTGTCTTTGTCATAAGAGGCCCAAGAACCACCTGTTCGACGCAAGGGAGTATAAGATTCATAGCTCTAAAGGATTCTTCAATTAGCCATCCAGAGGGATTTGTCACCTATTTCTTAATAGATGGGTAGACAGGCGTAAAAAGACTCATTTTGTAAATCACTTAATTTTGTTTTACGGTTTTAGATAGATGAATAATGTTTTGATGATTGGTGGGGTGTTAATATTTCTGGAACAATAGCCTAGAACGACTTCGCTATAATGAATATTTTAAGCGATTCTGAAAGTGATTTTTGGGACTGAAGAGTAATTCATAAATTTTAATCTACATTTTAGATTAGCCAAAGGATATTGGTAAAGGACTGCACTGCATTATCTAATTTATCATAGGTGTATAGGGTAATTCCGAGGAAAAGTACTCTTTTATGCGAGCTCTTAACCGAGTCTAATCGACTGAACCATTATGCGGGAGATTGGCAATTTTCTAGGAATAGGTGTTAGAAATAAAGTTAAAAGAAATGGGGAATGGTCAGAAGGATGTTCGTTTTGGGTGGAAGAGGAGTAAGATTTTTTATGTATAAATGAGTTAAGGATGTCAGGAAGGCAGTTCACATCAGAGTGTTAATAGGTGGGAGAAGGAGGACTAACTATGGAGAGGACAGTATACTGCAGAAAAATTAATAGAAGTAGATTTATTAATAGACACTTTAGTTGACTGAAGGGACTCTGAGGGAGTGAAGGGTAAAATATAATGGGTACGGGATTTGCGAAGAAGTGCACTTCCATCACGAGTTCATCCTTCAGGATAATCTATCAGATAAGTGTAGTAGCCCGAAATGTTTATATTGTTGCGTTTAGTTAGCCCTGTTTCTGTCACACTATGTTGAAATCTTTGCCATTTGAGGACCTGTATGATTTCTGAAGTATGTTTCCTAATGCTGTTGGTGTTCCAAAGAAGAATAGAAAAGGACTGTTTGGGATGAGGAAGCTAGGGAATTTAGTTTTTTGACCAAAGTTATCAAAAGGGACATCAGTGGAGTGATGAAATACCAGAATTGAGTAAGTGTTGTTGAGAAGAAGATATGGAGTAAGATGTGGAGATAATTTGATGAAGGTGGAGAAGAAGAAGGAACATTAAGAGATGGCGGATCGCTCCCTCCTGGGCCGAGGCTCTTTTTGAATGTGTTTGGGTAATTCATGCGAATGATAGTCCTGTCTCTGGCCTATGGTTGTCCTCTCTTCGGCCTGGGTTCGCTGTTTTAATTCTCTACAGACTTAGTAGCCGTTGCAGCAGGGTGATTCTGCTAACACAGTGAAATCTTGGGTTAACTTGTTATAGATTGTGCCATTCGGGTTTGTCTTAAACGTTAGACTTGCTCTTTCCAGTGCCACATTGAATAGAGTTGGAGTCATTGTGTCACCCTGCCGAAAGCCATTATTTACTTCAAAGTTTTCTATGTGAGTTATGAATTTTGTCCCCTGACACTTAGCGTAATGTCAGGGCATGCTCGCTTGGGCTGGCTTATTGATTGGGATCCTTCAACTTCTCTAAACTTTTAAAAATTCTGTACCAAGATTGAGCAAAATTTCCTCCCTGGAAAGGATTTCATCCTGTTAAAAAAAAAAAAAAAATCCTAGCCTTGGCTCCATTCAAAGTAATTTAGGCCCAGGAGAGTTGTCTCTAAAGCCACTATTTCTAGTACACTTTAAAATTAGTTAAAAGGATGCAAAAAATCTTTAGTTTTCTAATATTTATGATTTTTACCAGTTTTTTTTGTAACATAAGATTGAGAACACTACTTCTTATCACCTATTTTCCGATTTTCAACTTTAACGATCTTACCCATTCTTCTCCACTCCTCTTTTTCTTTTTGCATTATTTGTGATTATATTAGACATATGCCCTTTTATGATAATACAAGTAGTCGCAGGGGATCTATACAGTCCAAGCCGATCTTGCTTGTCATTTACAAGGAGCTCCCGGACACATTTTTCATACGTCAAGTGGATAGTATTTATTCCTAATCTAAAATTTAATTAGTCAGTGCAATTAAAAAGCAAAACAAACCTTAATAGTACCTGCTCTACTCATATCACTTAAGAAAACAATTAATTAAACATAACATGAACAGTGTTTAGAATGCAATTATAAATATATAATATTATATTAAACTTTTTCTTCTCAGCCATAAAAATGACAATTAGAGGTATTTTATAAGGATTACAATCAAATGATAAATCAATGAATAAAATTAATACAGTGAACATAAATAAGTAGAATATATATAATAAATAATAAATAAATCGTAAAAAGTATGAGATAAATAAAATGAACTATTTAATTTATAAAGGAAGGTGAATACCTTTGTAATTCCGCCAAATTACAGTAGATTTTGCATCAAGTTCACAGTCTTACTTATCCGATTGCTAAGTTTTGGTTGGCGTTGGCAGTTAGAATCGGCTTAATGAAATAAATATATTTCCTCTCAAATTGTTATTATTATAATCTCCAATGAAACCTAAATATTATCCAATGAAAAAAAAACAAAAAAAAAAAACTTATTTGGCTTCATTTATACCGCCACTTCACCGTAGCTGTGGCGACTCCAGGACAACCCCATTACCAGCTGTCCTGGCTCAGAAAGCAGGCAGTCTGCTCAGAAAAACCCCTGGTTACCTTCTTTGTGGCAGAGCTGGAGCCTAATTGACTCTGTCGACGGCGGCTGGTAAGTTCCAATCCAATTTATAGGTCCTGAGAGATTAGGCTAACCTTCTTAAGGCACTCTAGATTAGGTTCCCTTAAAGGGCTCCAGAACTTCTGAAAAGCTCAACTTGTATATCGCCGAGGAACAAGGACTAAAAAATATGTTTAGTCCTCAAATGGTGAATTTTTGACAATTTGGGGATTGAGGGTTTGATAAGATTTAAAAAAAAATCCATTTAAATTAGACGAAGTATATCTTATAAAAGTTTGAGCTATGAGCTCAAATAGAATATATTGCTTGGAAAGGGAGAGTAAAAGGAAAGATTATCCATTATTATAGTTATATTCGTAAATATCTTCCCATATGTTATGGAAATGAAATGGAAAATAAATTATGGAAAATTGAGAAATTTTAATGGTGATATTAATATTATAAATGTTGGTTTCCCTCAGAAACATTCTCCTCATCATCTCATTTCAACCTAAAATAAATCCATTAAACAATGAGTAATAAGAAGCTAAATATCGAATTTAGTATCTACATTTTATTTATAATAATAATTAATATAATAACTGTGTCACAATTACATTCTTAAAGATAAATAGATAATATATAGTGTTGCTAAAAAATTTCATTTTACACTTATTTTGTTCTATTATTATTTTTTGTAACGCTAATTATAACGTTAATTATATTTAAACAATTTAAATTTTGGTCACATTATGAACCCTCTTTTCTTCGCCCGATTTCAACCATTAATGAACTCATCTAACACTTGCAAAAAAAAGCTTAAATGTCGAATTTGATTTCATTATTTTAAAAATAGCATATGTTAGAGGGTATACATACATTAATACATATAAATATACACACACTCTCACACGTGTGTGTGTGTGTGTGTGTGTGTGAATATATATAATTTTCAACTAATCTCAACTATTCACGAACTCATCCAATGTTTAGCGAAATGATGCCCTAAAAACGGTATTTATATTCTTTAAGAGTTATGGAGTCTGATTCAGAGTGGTAATACATTTATTTATGGGTCATACATATCATTGGGGGATGTAGTCGCTATGGCACTGAACTCTTGAGCAGCAAATTGTCCCAATTTCAATATTCACAGCACATATTTACTTTTTTTTTTATTATCCTTCTGCTGTGCTCTCTGTAAGGACCCAGAGGATTAATAATGTGCTCCTAAGGACCAGGATCCAGCCTTAATTGACTACACCTTTTCACTGTGATGATCATATATTGGTTCTAGCGCGCCGCGTGATGCAAATGAACAAAACCGTAATATTAGTTCTAAAGTTCTTCTCTGGGCATCTATGGCTGGTTACGAATATATATATATATATATATTATGAATAATAATGGGGTTAAGAAAGCTCTTCCATTAT
>KZ807741.1:51095-65337 GCA_000696205.2 Oncopeltus fasciatus | reverse complement strand
TATATATATATAATGTATGAGTGTTTGTAAAATTACATGAACAGAATCTACAAAACTGTTTTGTTTTTTTAATATTTAGAAAAATTTGGCCCCTCTTATAATTTGTTGTTATATGCACTTAAGAAAATATTTTCATAAAGGTATTTTTTAAAATCACATACACACACACATATTTCAGGAAAATCATCATTTATTTATATTCCGACTATTATAAACATTTATAGAAAATATAACATTACACATGTCATATAATTATAATGATGTCCTCACGCAGACGCTGTGTCCTCTAAGCGGACTTCCCATGTTTCATTAAAGATGGACATAGATGAAGGTAAATTAATTATATACAGCCCAGGTTTTAAGATTGATGGAAGCACTCTAACTCGTCATTATGTGCTTAACTTATTAAAAAAACATTTTAAATAATTTCTTTCAAATGTGTTTTTCGTAATATGTTGTCTAAGATAAGTGCTAGACGTTTAACTTTTCCAATTTTCAATATAAATTTGATTGAACCTCCCTCCCACCCCAAAAATGCAATAGCTAAGGGAAGAGTAGATGGAAACTTTTTTTTTTTGGAATTCCCTTTTCCACAATGGAGCAACTTTCAAACCCGAATTTAGCTCTCTTAAATTTATGATTTATACCCATTTTGCAAACGGGTTTATCATTCAATTTGTATTTTTTACTGTTTTTTCGTCTACCTCTCAACGCTATCTAATATATTGTTGATTTTAGTAGAGAATGCGAGAGTATAAATCAATTTTATTGTAATTTGTTTGCTACTTTATTTGGTACGAAACTAAACTATATTATTGTAACAGATTTCCTGTAAGAAATCAAGTTATTCAGTAAAGAAATTATTCAAGCGTGTAATTATGAATGTTAAGCGTATCTTCATACCTTCCCTCACGAACAGTCTGTAGCCTCCACTTGTCCACTTCGGCCAGTAAGATACATTTTGTCATTCACTCCCTTTTGTGACAATATTTAATGAATCATGGGAAATCTGTTTAGATTGTGCATCTTCGGGCCGTTCTGCAAGTAGAGAACGTCTATCCCCAGCGATTTGTCTTAAAGGCCTGCGAGCGCTCTGGTACATGGACTCGTGCTGGTGGCTGAAGAAAGTAGGCGAAGAAACAGGTGGAGGAGTGGAGCGGAAGTTCTGGGAGTCAGCTTAGATAGGTGGCAATTGTGTCGATTCGATAAGCGCTTCTTAATGGCTTCCCAATCTCGTCAGTGCCATCGCACACCGGCCGACAATGGGCGGCGTCCTCGCGCGGTGTCGGCAGCCTCAACCGCTCATGAAAACACACTCACACACACACATGTGTGAGGAGCTGGAGGAGATCTCGACGAAGAAAAAACCCTGATGGTGAAGCTCCTTTGCGAGGTGGTGGGGGAGGACGCAGGAGATATAGCCGGCGCGTACTTCGACCAGAGTCAGTCTCTCTGGGATGTCCGTCACCTGCCGACTTCTGTCTCTGCAGCTCCTGCTGGCACTCTTCGGAGAGTCGGCCTGCTCCCTCGTCGACGTCACGCAGGACATGCTGAAAGTGGCTCCGTGCAGCATGGTCAACAACAAAACCCCATGCATAGACCTCAGCCATGTAAGTGGCGATCCTTAACAAAGAAATTGTCAATTACCTGAAATTTTCTTTACAGGAGCAGTGAAGAAATCAAAAAGGCTTTTGTTCCTGACAAAATCCTTAGATGGCACTTTTTATCTTTTGTTCTCCCAAACTGACAATTAACTATAACTTCAATGATTTCACTAAAGTTTGATATATCAAAGCCCAAATAGTATTCTTTTATTATTTCATGTATAATCAAACCGAACGAACCAATGGAGGAAGAAAAAAAGGTAGTACTGCAATAAATGCAAGGGAATAGAATAAAAAAACCTTACTACCTCAGCTGGGACTCGAACCCGGATCTCCTTCTTACCGGGCTGACATGTTACCATTTACACCAACGAGGCTAGCCAGATGATTCATTATATTCCCCTCACGCTACTGGGAGTCTAAAACCCCGAGCAAGACGAATATATCCTCTTACGCTTGAAATAGCTAACATTGTCAGCTATTTATTAGACCCTCGTTTTTTTTTCTTGTATTTCTTTGATTAAATATAGCATTTGTTGTGGTATTTAATCCCACATTAATTTTATTCAACAAATGCAAGGGAATCTAATAAAAAAAATCTTACTACCTCAGCTGGGACTCGAACCCGGATCTCCTTCTTACCGGGCTGACATGGTACCATTTACACCAACGAGGCTAGCCAGATGATTCATTCTACTCCCCACACTCTACTGGGAGTCTCAAACCCCGAGCAAGACGAATATATCCTCTTACGCTTGAAAGAGCTAACATTGTCAGCTATTTATTAGACCCTCGATTTTTTTTCTTGTATTTCTTTGATTAAATATAGCATTTGTTGTGGTATTTAATCCCACATTAATTTTATTCAACAAATGCAAGGGAATCTAATAAAAAAAATATTACTACCTCAGTCGGGACTCGAATACGGATCTCCTGCTAGCCAGATGATTCATCATATTCCCCGCACTCTACTGGGAGTCCTAACCCTCGCATAAGACGAATAAATCGTCTTATGCTCGAAGGAGCATACATTGTCAGCTATTTAGTCGTTTTTTTTGCTATTATTTATTTTTTAAATTATTGTATTTATTGTGCTACTTAGTCCCACATTATTTTTATACAACAAATGCAAGGGAATATCATAAAAAAATATGTTTTTATTTTATTCAATTCTCTTGCATTTTTTGTATATAATTAATGTGGGATTAAATATCACAACAAATACAATATTGAATAAAATAAATAAAAGCAAAAAAAACGAGAGTTTAATAAATAGCTGACAATATCAGCTTCTTCGAGCACAAGACGATGTATTCGTCTTGCTCGGGGGATTAGACTCGGAGTAGAGTGAGGGGAATATAATGAATCATATGGCTAACTTTGGTGGTGTAAACGGTAGCATGTTAGCTCGGTAAGAAGGAGATCCAGGTTCGAGTACCAGCTGAGGTTGTAAGATTTTTTTTATTCTATTCCCTTGCAATTATTGTATAAAATTAATAAATAATTCATGAGAGGGAACAGAATAAAAAAATCTATCCGTCCTCGCCAGGAATCGAACCTGGATCTCTTGCTATCCAGGCCTAGTATGCTGACCTTTACACCACAAGGACAGGCTAGATATCTCACTCTATTCCTTCTTCATTAGCGAGAGCCTAACTTACGAGAAAGACGAGAAATTCGTCTTAAACTCGAAGTAGCTGACATTGTCATGCATTTTGTCGGCTCTCGTCATTACTATATTAAATTTTAATTTTTAAATATTTTATTTAGGTTGTGGTTATTTATCCCACGTAAATTATAAATAATTCATGAGAGGGAACAGAATAAAAAGGACGGATAGATTTTTTTATTCTGTTCCCTCTCATGAATTATTTATAATTTACTTGGGATAAATAACCACAACCTAAATAAAATATTTAAAAAGTATAAAATTAATGTGGGATTTAATACCACAAAAAATAAATACCAGGTTAAAAAATTGTAGAAAAAAATTCCATAAATTTGCCATTTATATCTTAAGGTCTAAAGAATACGAATCTGCGCGAACACACTCAATCACACAACGTACAAATGCGGTTCCAAGATCATTGCAACAAGCAACAAAGAATGTAATGTAAAAATAGAATAAATAATGTAGACTTTGCTCTAATATGGTATATCTATCAATGCATTCTATTTCTATTTCTGATGCACTCAAATCATGGAGATCCATTTAATAAAATAGAAGGAATGATATCCGTCAGCACAAAAGAGCATATACATTTTCATAATTTAAAATCTTAATTTCTTCGTTATTATTAGCATTAGAAAAATGTATATAACAAAATTAGCGTAAATTCTAATTTCAAAAAGCTCTTGAATGTTGATTGATTGTTCTTGGTTGACATCGAAAGGGGGAGGGGGGGAGTTCGAAGACAACTAAAATGTATAATCATAATGCCTTCAGAGTTACGAAAAAATGAATGGATTATAATAGGTGTTAAATATAAATACCTGAAGTTATGTTCCATTACATTTTCCCCCAAAAAAGCGCTTTTTGGGGAATACATTTAAGAATGTAACTGTGATAGATGAGCGCTTCCCCGCTTACTGAAATAAAAAGGTTTATTCCATGCGGCAGGAGTAGTATTTTTGTACGGTAAAGAAATTTGTGTTGTCGTGTTTATACAGAAGTAAAACACAGTTCGTAAACTAAACTTATTCCTCAGCATCTTGGTTGATGATGATTCGGTTTTCTAATCACAAAGCACAGAGACCAAATAAAAACAAGAGTTGTATAAGCTAAGCCGATTTATGCATCTTTCATTAAGGCGGATATAAATGAGAACAAACTGATAAAGAGGCCTAAAAAGGGATGAGAAATAACAAAAGTTAGTAATTTTATGAATATAAAATAATATTTATAAAATTAAAATTTAAAAGTAAATAACGAGAGTCATTTAACTAGCTTGACAATGTCAGCTCCTCCGAGCATAAGACGATATATTCGTCTGCCTCAGAAGTTATAGTAGACTCTCGACACTATTGCGGGGAATTTAATAACTTATCAGACTTGTCTCGGTAGCGTAAATGGAAAACGCACCGGCCCGGATAGTATGAGATCCAGGTTCGTTTCGATTTTTATTCTGTTCCCTTGCACTAAAAATTGTTAAAATTTACGTGGTATTAAATACCACAAAAAAATTATACTTATAACAAAAGTAAGCTTATGTCCTTGAGGTTGGCATATAATGGAAATTCGGAGGAGAGATGTGGGGGGTGTAGGGGCATATCCTAGTTCATTTTTAAATGTCATCTGTGCGCCTTTTGTGAAAATGTTATAGGCCTTAAGTTATATAAAATTAAAAATTCCACATATTATTCAATTTGGTCCTTCTGTAAACATCCCTTCACCTCCCATATTCAATTACAACATAAAATAATCCATTTAAGAATTTTCAAACCGAAGTATTAAATTTTTATGCTTTAAAAGCGGGGGACCAACAAAAAACCTGTATTAGGCGTAAGAAAAAAATATAATAAAATATAAAAGTTAGAAAGTATTAAACCTACTAAGGTAACTCTAATTTAAATTAAATTATTAATTTACATTTGTTGACTCATCTCCAACTCCATATTTGAATTAAAAATAAATAAATAAACACTGCAGTTTTTAGACCATTGCTAGACACACACTCACTCACATATATCACTCTATATTCTTATGCGTTTAAAAAAAATATATACTAAGAGTATTTTGAAACTATATTTTGCTCCTATTTTGTTCTAAAATATTTTTCCTAAACCTAATGACGTAGAGGAATTTTTTAAAAAAGTAGAAATTGAGGCCTACCTCTGAACCTCTATCTTGGGTCCCTCTCAAACGAATGTAGCCCTTTACGAGCTCATTCAACGGATTAAAAAAAAATAAATAACAGGTTATAATTCTTTATTTGTAAAATTGTGGACGCCAGACTTTTTTTTAGCTTTTCTAATCAAGAGGTGGTGAAGGTATGTTGACATTTGTCAAAAGTGACTTGTCAACTTGAAGAGCTTGATTTTCTTACTAGAAAAGTTCTAAAAACTTAGTGGAACTATTCCTCTTCATTCTGTGCCTATTTTGAAACATTTTGCGAAATAATGTTTACAGTATGCACTTTTCATTCTTTTGAAGGATAGTCTGAGTAAGGTCTCCTCAAGATAAGAGCCACTCTGACTCTTGATGCTTGAGCCTCAGTGCCACTGTAATCTCATAAGAGTTTACGTGGCGAATCCCTGGTTGAAAGGTCAAATGAAACTTCAAATATTATTTCCATCGGAGGCATGCATCGTTGTTGGAAGAAGTTCTACCTTCCAGATAAGGATAGATGTAAATCTCCCAGTATTCCCCAGCTGTGAGCGATGAACTCATCCCCCCGCCCGAATCACAATTAAATAGCTTCGAAGCGAATCGAACCACGTAGGCTAGAGGAAATTAATAAATACTATTCTAATTAAAATCTGTAGATAAAGAGAACGAGGCAAAGCAAACAGGTGGCGAGTGGGGCCTCTTGTCGAGTCTTGATAAGGGGCTGCGTCGTCTTGCTTGGCCAGTCAGGATGTTGACGCGATTGGTCGTCCTTCTCGGGTTGACGGGGTTCGCAGCCTCCTCTCTCGTCACCTCCTCTACGGTACTGCAGCTTCAGCCATGTGGGCCCAACAACACCGCGAGCCAGGCGCCCTGCATTGAGACCAACAATGTGAGTAGTCCCCTACCTACATATCCCTCTCTGGCAATTCTCTAAGGCATTTACCAAGCCAAATTTATCTTTATATCATTTAATTCATTAATCTTTCTACATATAGAAAGACTTCTTAGATGATTTTAGTTGGGGTTCGGTCAAGGTAGATAAAAAAAAAAATATTTAGTATTTTTTTAAATAGATTATCTGCCAACGTCTCGGCTAACAGTGTAAGCCATCTTCAAGGCTATAGAAATACAATGTCATGAGAATACAAAAATAATTGACAATATTATGATATAGAATTAACATAATGTAATGTGATATCAAAAGTATGAATGTAGAAAGCTATGTAAGAGAATTAAAAAAAAACATGCAGACAAGAACCCCTTAAAAAAAGAATTAAATAAATTAAAACAGTAATTCACCATACCTGCCTATCATGAAGACGAGAGAGGACGTCCTGTCCCTAAGTTCACATTTCCATGAATGAGGAATAAATACAAACGCCTTTCTTCTGAAACCATTCACATTAATTTACAACACTATCCAGTTAACGACAGAACTGACATGGAACAAATTTCTTCAATTTATTCAAACATTTTCAACATTCTAAAAACCATTAGCCCTCCTTCTAAATAAACCTGTCAAACATTTTTCCCAGTTCCAAAGTTACTTAAGTGGAGGAGACGACCTGTGTGCTTAGTATACCAGTCAGTGGAGATAGAGCCATTTGGTTACGGATAATAACGGTGACAAGGAAGGGGATTTGATAATCAGATTCCATTTCAATGGTAAATTTGAGACGAGGGTGGAATGAGTTGTTTCTATGAGAAATTATATTTCCCCCCAGTCATGGAAATGTGAACTTAGGAACAGGACGTCCTCCCTCGTCTTCATGATAGGCAGGTGTGGTCAATTACTGTTTTTATTTATTTAATTTTTTTTTTAAGAGGCTGTTGTTTGCATTTTTTTCAAAATTCTCTTACTTGGCTTTCTACATTCATACTTTTGATATCACATTACATTATGTTAATTCTACATTATAATATTGTCAATTATATTTGTATTCTCATGGCATTGTATTTCAACAGCCCTAAAGATGGCTTACAATGTAAGCCGAAACGTTGGCAGATAATTTTTTTTTTAAAAATTCACTTTTTTAAAGTTTGTATTTTTTTTGGGATCTACCTTGGCCGAACCCCAACAAAAATCACCTAAGAAGTGTTTGTATACGTAGATATCCTATTCTAAACATTCTTTGTTTTCAAGTATAGCTATTATTTCTCAATAAATGCTTGTCAATAAAGACAACCTCAGTGTTGAGACCACAACGGAATCTTTTGGCAAACTAGCAAATCTAAAGATTTTTTACTCTCGTAGAGGTTTATATATAGATTTTACTCTCTTCTGCTCGTTAGTTTAATGGAATCGTCTAATCATATTTATGTCAGCCTTAATGAAACATGGGAAATCTGCTCAGTTCACTAATTTCCTACGTTAAGGACTTTTTTTAAAATCTCGATTTCGAAACAGTTTGGCACCAAAGAACCAGACCAATTCTTTCTCTCCCCCGCCACTTGAACGAGAACTTATCTCGACAGAATTGATAATTTACACAAATCACAAAACTTACTAATTTCCTATAAATATTACAAAAAAAATTATAAAATTAAAATTTAAAAAGTAAATAACGATAGTCATTTAAACAGCTTGACAATGTCACATCCTCCGAGCATAAGATGGTATATTCGTCTGCCTCGAAGGTTAGACTCTCGACACTAGTACGGGGAATTTAATAAATTATCAGACTTGTTCCGGTAGCATAATTGGTAAATGCACCGGCCCGGATAGCAGGAGATTCAGGTCCTGGCTGGGACACTTAGATTTTTTATTCTGTTCCCTTGCACTAAAAATTGTTAAAATCTTATTTCCTTACAGCGCAAGACTCTGCTTTTGAGTCTCCAGGAATGAGCCTACCTTCAGATAGGTATTCAAGAATGCGCGGGGAATGTGAAGTTTGTCATTGCAATCGACTAAGGTAGCGATGCAGGTTCGAAGAACGATTCAGTAAGCTATGGCCGCATTTCAAAAATTGGCGTCTAAATGACGTCACACAGTACAGGAAATATGAATTCAAACACTTTTAAATATTTCCGCAGAAGGATACTCAGTAAAGCTGAGCCTTCTAAAATAATCACAAGCAATTTAAAACCTGTTTGATGACCATTTCAAAGTTTTAGGGTTTTATAGAAGTGAGATAGCTTCAAGTGCTTTTTTTTTATCAACAGATTTAATAATCTTCTTAGTAGCCTTGTTTCGAGGTTTGAAAAAAAGTCTTAATTTTTATCCATAATAAATCAGTAATCGCTTATGAGAAATAAATAATCCACGAAGTTGCCAACAACAATGTTTTGATTGATAGAACCGTCATTCCAATAAATCTTTTTTTAAAAATTTTTTTTAAATTCATTTTCATTAACGCTAGGGAGATATATATGGTGAGGTATAATGAATTGTTAATGCGAATAGTTATTATGTGGATGGACATTGTAATTTCTTTGTTCTTGGAAACTATGAAATTTATACGAAAGAAAAAATTGAGGATGGCTTGCAGAAACCAATGAAGACGGATAATAGAAGGTATGATAGAAAAAAATTAAGATAGAATGAAAAAGAAGCATACTGAAAATGCATCTAGATAAGATTTAATCGCCTGCCCTCTTTCAGAAAGTTCATTACAGAGTCGATGACTTTTTCGTCATTCAATAGAATTTCGTCTAGAGTCCCATTTAAGTTATATTTTTTCCTTCTTTCTTCATATTTTAAGCACTCTGTAAATATATGTTTGATGGTAATAAGTTTTCCACAGACCTCACAAATGGGTCTTTGATACTAGCCCATTAATTACATTTCTTCAACTCTTCTGGTTAAAAGTCTGAAAACGTCTTTTCATTCTCCATCATTCCTATTCATAGATAGCTCAAGTCGATGGGAAATACCATACTGTACTGAAATGGTCCCTCGGCAATCCTAAAGCCATTCTCTGCCTTCCTGACCTGAAGACCTTATCGTTGGCGTTTTGTATTTTGGGAGGTGCTGACACACCAGAAGTTTAGCTAACTAAAAGGGAGAACCTTCGTACTATGTCAAACATTGGGAGAGAGAGATTAGATTAGATTAAGATATCTTTATTGTCTTAGGATATACATCCTTTCTTCCTGACAGTTTTCAGCTACTGTATTTATATTACATATATAAATATGTAAACCTATTTATTCCTAACCCATTTCAAAATTAAAATAAAACGAAAAATAAATAAAAATAAAACACGATACATATAAAATAAAATAAAGTAGTAACTATTTTACGCATACATCATTATACATAATTAGTAGATGTTTTTTTTTGTTGGGGTTCGGTCAAGATTGATCAAGAAAAAAAAATGTATTTTTTATTTATCTGCGGATGTTTGGCTTAATTGTAAGACGTCTTCAGGGCTATCATGAAGGCAAGAAGGGACATTGTGCCACCTGGATCAAAAGTTCATGGCTCTGAACATTTATTACGCCCCCTCTGGCCCCCCTCCCTCATGATAGCTCTGAAAATGGTCTTACAAAATAATCCGAAAAGTTGGCAGATAATAAAATATACACATTTTTTAAATTATATTTTTTGGATATGTTTTGACCGAACCCCAACAAAAAACATTAATCTCTACGGTCAAAACTCTCCATTTGAATTTATTTAGTTATTTTTATCTCGTATGTTAGGTAGGGATCGGTTAACCTAGCTTTGTACGAAAGGCAAGGTGGGTTAGGGAATCTTGCTGTTCAGCTTGAGTTGAGGACGAGGAGACGCTAGGAGAGGCTTAGCCGGTGTCCGGACAGAGCTAGCCCGCCCACCAGGGTTACTCCCACGTCTTCGGACTTTGTGGGACGAGCCAGCTCAGGAACACCTGATGAAATATGTACCTGTCTTCTCCCACTTTCTCTCCGGTACGAGCTTCGGCACTGCTACACTGCGTTAGTGAACCCAGCCAGGGTATTGTCAAAGAAACAAATAAGTCACTTGTNAGAGAGAGAGAGAGAGAGAGAGAGAGAGAGAGAGAGAGAGAGAGAGAGAGAGAGAGAGAGAAAGAGAGAGCTCACGTAAACGCAGTCATTTATAGATTCCTTGCCCCTGATTTATACTATTTTAAAATTCCAATCACATATAAACTCACATAGCGATTTAGAAAATAAAACAACACTATTTATTGTTTTTTATTATAAATAAATAACAATAATATTATCTCCTTATCATCTTATTATGCTATTGTTGTTTGTAACTTGGTTCTCACCTAGCTCCCTGCTTAAATAAAAAAAAGAAATAATTAATCAATAATTAAGTTCATGAAAGTCAAAAATTCTTTTTCATATTATATCTTACAATTTTTCAAACAATTATTCAGAAGATTGTGGACTAATTTGTGTACGGTAGTAGCTTAATTTCCTGCATACCAAAACAATCATTACATGTACAAATGGTAAAGAAATTATATTTCCGCGTATTGTTTCAATCTCTCATGGCAATCGCATTAAAAAATAATACAAATATTATAATTGTTTTGTTGATAATCTTTTAAGTCTCGTAGCCATGTTTAATGAATTAATTAATTAAATAAACTTTTTATTATGATATCAATGTTTCTATTATATATGAATGGAAGTATTGCGCCACTAAAAATAATGACTACAAATGACCTAAATTAGGAACTGCGTTAATTAAGGTAATTCCTCAGCAGTCTAGATAATGAATATTTCTACCACTCCAAAATCATCATGGCCAGAACGTAGCTTTTGTTTTTGCATTTTAAAGCGAAAATACAATTTCCAAAACAAATGCAACTAATTGAGACTTCTAGACAATTAAATTGAAATTTAGATTTTTTGTAAACCCTCTATCTTAATAGCACTATTTCGATGTGAGTCTCAATTAGAATAAATATTCTACAATATTTATTGTAGTACTAAACGAAACGAATTACGAAGCAGTGTAGTTTTAAGATTGTTCTCATTTCAGATTTTTTAAAAATTTTCTTGCTCTCTCTCATTCTCCTTCATCCCCCTTTCTCTTTTTAATTATAATCCCCTTTCTTCCACAACCTCACTCTCTCTATTTATATTTTGTGTTTTATTTATATTTCTTTTTTTTTTAATTTTGAAATGGTTAAGAAATAAATTATTGCACTTTTAGAAGTAGCTTGAAATTGTCAAAAAGAAAGGATGAACATCCTATGACAATTAAGATAACTAATCTAATCTCTTTCTCTCTCTCTCTCGCTTTCCCCTCCCACACACGCACACACATTTAGTGCTCAGTGTTCAGACATCCTGCCGTGTCTATGTTCAACAAGTATCTCTTCAAAATAAATATATTCGTATTAATGCCAATTTCTGTTATTTAAATACTTTGTTGGAGAGCTTCAATTTTTATTTTTATTTAAATTGAAAGAAATCTTTTCTTTGCGTTTGTTCAACTATTGGTGAATTTTTAAACTTTTTCTGAAAAAAAAAAAAATATCGAGATTTTTTCTAGATATGAGCGTGATTCTGTGTGTTTTTTTCTCATTTCGAAAATTTTGGGCTTTTGATCTCATAATCTCTCTTTCCATCAGCCTCATATAACAATTAGTTATCTCGTTTATTGGTTCGAATGAAGAAGAGGAGCCACCAAATTTACCTAGTTACTTCCTTAAATATCTTTAATAATTTGCATAAAACAAAAAACAAAAAAAGTAATAAAATAATGTAAAAGCACATAAATTTAAGAAAATATCATTTTACTGGCATTTTATTAAAATTTTACAGGCGTCATTTAAGTCTTTCAAGGTTTGAAAAAGAAGAAGGGAAACTTAACCAAATTTATTTTGTCCAAGAATTGAGTACGTATACACATTTTTTTTTTGTGAGTGTATATAATTTTGAACGGTTAGTAGTTTTCTGCACAGTAAATAATACAATTGTTTTTTTTTGCTGAAAGTTTTACTTACAACCAACGTGAAATAATCAATAATAGGTTATCTATTTATAGGATCGGTGCATAAATATAATATATATATATGAAATATATTGAATATATTTTCTTCTACAGACATTATTAGTTCTGTTTCCAGAAGTGACTACTGAAAATGCAGTTTGATTGCTTTCCTTTCTTTTCTTTATTAATTATCGTTATTGAAATTTTGAAATAAATATAAAATGATTTTCCTGAAATATGTGTGTGTGTGATTTTTAAAAATACCTATATGAAAATCTTTTCATAAGTGCATATAACAACAAATAATGAGAGGGGCCTAATTTTCCTAAATCTAAAAATAAAACAGTTCATGTAGATTCGATAAGAAAATGAAACACTCCCGGCTGTGACATTCAGTAATCAAGAACAGGTGAGATAAAGAGTTCAGTGAACACCTAAAAAGAAGTAACCTTTTTCGGGGATCTCTCGCCCTTCGTCTGCGAGGACTCCTCGGCGATAAATCCCCAAAAAATTTACTATTTGTGGTTTTATCTGTTTGTATGTTCACAGCACTCTTTCTCCCTCCTGTCCTTGATTAGTGTATATATATATATGTAGGAGCCGAACCTTAGTAAGTAGGCCTGGAAAGGGAAATGGGGCGTACGCCTGGAAATGAGGGAATGCAGGCTAGCAGGAGAGGAACTGACCTCGCAGATGAGATAAGGGAGCGACTCCAACAAGGGCCTTCGGGACTCTGTACCCGGGCGGGGGGGAGGCGAACCTCGCCAGTGCCGGGATGTTCGCGGTGGGGCTAGCCACGCTGCTCTTGCCGACACTCGCGGCGAGTCTGGGCCAGCGCAGCCTCCTGCCATTGAGGACGTGCGATGCCTTCGTCTCAGGACCCTGTCTGCAGATATCCAACGTGAGTCTTCCAATGATCCGGGAACCAAGTCCAACAACCGGGAACTCCTCTCCTTAACAGCTTGTTAACTCCCAGACCTAGCTGGTACAAACTTTTCTTAGGAACCCTAGAGGTTATGAAGTTATCGTACTGAATATAATTAAAAGTCCTTCACTTAGGAGCTGGGTAATCTCAGCAGATTTCTCATATTTACATAAAAACAATCATATGTAAATAAAAGTAGATGAAGAAAATTAATTTACAGGGTGGAAAAAAACTATGATCGTAACAGGTATGACTGACAAAGTTAGCTCTAGACAGTCCCCACTCTTTCCCCTGGAGTTCTCGCAGATACATTTGTAAATTTTCCTTCTTTAACAGAGTTTTTCTCAAATATATTATATATAACATACGCTTGAAAAAATTAAATTTTACACCCACTATGTTCTATAAACTTTTTTGTAACCCCAATAATTTGTTTGATTTAAAAAATAATCAGTACATTCAAGAGTTAGTTATAAAAACTCTAAATATTGAAATTCAATAATGTTTCACTTAAGATTTAATTTAAGATGAGAATATTTCTTTTAGTAATATTAAAATTTCTTATAGCAGTGTTATATTTTTTTAATCATTATTTATATTCTCTTTAAACAATAGTTGAATATATTTGTTTAGTTGGATTTTGTTTTACAAATTAAGATAATTATATAAAGGTTTTTTATTTGTAGAGAGCGAATGCTTTATACTTATATTCTTATGCTTATAATTTATGCTTATTTAAGTGAATGTTTGTATGTAAGTCTAGGCCTTTTTTCAGTCATGAAGTGATTAAAATTTGTCTGAGCTTAATGTATATTTCTTGGATAAAAATTGTTTCAATACATAAAAAAAAATCGAAAATATATATTGAACAATTTTTATCTAAGCAATATACATGAGGCTCAGAGAAATTTTAATCACTTCATGATTGAAAAAAAAGCCTAGACTTACATACAAACATACGCCCAAATAAGCATAAATTATATATATATATA
>KZ807741.1:16956-42641 GCA_000696205.2 Oncopeltus fasciatus | reverse complement strand
TTTGGAACAGGCGCCTTTCTTTTTTATATATAAGAATCGAATAAAGTAATTAGTATTTAGATCCCTATTGAAATTTTTTTTCTCTATTGAATAAGTTTCAATATCTTTGTTAGATATCTTAGAAAAAAATATATGAAACTTATTGAAACATAACGATTGTAAAATTTACTTTTCCAACTTTAATGTTCAGTAGCATTTTTATGAAAATCTGTAAATGGCAAGTTATTTGAGAATGTAACAATGAGGACCAAGCGTCCCCCCCCCCCCCCCCCGCCATTCTCCGTAAAACTTTTATGATGCCTTGATCCATCTTATCATTATGGATTAAGTCATCATAACATATATTGTTTATTTTGTTTGTCTATTATCTATAACTATCCTTATATTGTTTGTCTATTATCTATACCCATCCTTATATTGTTAGTCTATTATCTATAACCATCCTTGTATTGTTTGACTATTATTTATACCTTTAATAAATATAAGAAATCTACCTATTTTACGTGGAACTCAAAAGTAAACTATTGTGATCCACATGAATATAACTCCCCAAAATTTAATACTTTAAGGTTCAGTTTGACTTATTTCTGAGCAGTTATATTCTACTACGTCATTACACTATTTGTTGATGCTCTACGTTTCAGTACAAGTGGAAACATTCAAAAGCCGATTAAAAGACCATTAAAGAAAAATGTCTGTCTGTAGTACATGGATTTTTTTCGGAAACTGATTTTAAATTAAATTTAGAATAAAAGTTTTCTCTGTGTACCCAATATGCCTAATTTAATTAGCCATAAAGTCAGGAGTAAAATTAAAAGTTATAAGTTTAAAATTGCTCTATTATTATTATTGTTTAATCGGAAAAATACTAATCAATTTGTCGACATGTACTTTTACGAAGGAATTGGATCTTGTATTTTTATTCTTCCACGCATCTCCAACATTTATCTTATAAATCGGTGGTTAAAATTAACCATAGATAATTATGGTTAACATTTATCTTATATTTATGACCTAACTGGTTTGATGATTTTTGCAACTTCAGGCACACTTTCATCACCATTCATGTGAGCTAGATCCAACAAATATGGAAAGTAAAATTAAGTGTACAATTTAAAAAAGGCTTTGACTCCAAGACGTTTACGCTTGACCCCCCCTTTGTCTTGGCCCCCACCCCCCCTTTTCTGTAATCTACGTCACTTGTTTTCCACCAGTTCTTGTCAAATAGCATACTATATTGCATACAGTGCACGTTCCTTCCCCATAACAAATTTTACGGAAAGTAATTGAAATAATTTGTTTTATCACACACAAGCAGAAAACTGCTAACTCAAATTTAGACACTTTTTGTAAGTGAATAAATTTATTATTCAAAAGGGGGGAAACAAAAGAAAGGGGGTGGACTACTGCTTTAAATTAATGTACATGGCCAATTTGAGAATGGCTAGGATTGAATAATTGATGCAGGGATATACTGCCAAATTTTATTCTTCAAGTAAAACTAATTTTACTCAAAGGCTAATAAAAACCATTGGGTCTTTATCTTTTTGAAAATAGTATTTCTTTTTTTATATATTCCAGGAAACAGTCACTGCTCATTAATAATTCATACGCTATTCGATTTTTTAGTGTATGAATTATTAATATCAGAAACGAATAACAACCAGCTGTTGTTTGCTCACAAGAAAAAAAAGTTTTTGTAAAATAGAAAAAACCTACGAAAATTCTAAAAAAACAAACAGTTAAATATCTTATTTGGAGGTGAATTTGTTGACGGTCAATTTCATGAAGAGAGGATTGTCAGGAAATACGGTCTTGGTAGTGGAAGAATTAAAAACTAATTTGTAACCAAAAGAGTTTTGATTTTAACCAACGTTTCGGCCTGAATTACAGGCCTTCATCAGGTCAAAAAGACAGACTCTTGAGCACGAGTACTATTGGATACAGTACTGAAGTATATTTAGGGGGCATACACACACATAGCCTGTCCGCAGAGAGTGTGCCGAAGTGTTACCCCAACTCGTCCTTGGAGTGAGCCTATTTCTAGCTGAGGGGTATGGGCGCCCCTTGGAGAGGCAGCTGTTTTCCTGGCTCCATTTTGTCGAAAAGGAACGACGACCCCTCAGCCACACTGTCAAGGCTCCTTGGCGCGCTAATGTCAAGGCGAACCAGGCGCTCACATATCCCCACATCCTCACTACGCAATACACATTATTAGCATATTTCCTTCAAGGGTATANACTAAGTTCACTCTGACTTCTTTGATTAAGTCATTTCTGGGAACGACTTAATCAAGGAAGAAGTTGACACTTATTGGCCTACAATAATGATCAAGTCAATTGCCATACCATCCTAATCCACTAGCACAGACCATGTCTTCCAAATCCAACCCGAGGTGTCGACTGATACGAAGATGACCCCGTGACCTCCTGGGGACATAATCTGTATATAATTTGAGAGTGGTGTCATTGGTCACCTTCTCTCCTCATGTGATTGATATTGAATGTAATTTTTTTTTTTAAATTCATTGTGGTGATCAAATTACAAAATGTTTTAATTTAACAGAATGTAATAAATAAATAAAAGTTTAATAAAAAAAAAATTACGTAAATGTTTATAGATCGCACTATGTGAAAATGTGTGTAATTTTTAATAAGGAAATAGCTCCTGGGATCCGTTACGGTCTCGCAATCCTGGCGCGGCGGGTTCGAATGCCACCCTGGAAAATTATTAAATCCTGAGTCGTAGATGTTTAGGATGGTATGGCAACCTGCAGATAGACCTCCCTCCATGACCCCAAGCGGTTGAAATAGAGGCTAACATTAAAAAAAAAAAAAAAAAAAAAAAAAAAAAAATTTTACAAAATAAGCTTATTTAGTAAGACGATAACAATTTAATAATACAAGTTGATATGTGATGTGTCTAGATAAATACATGCAACGTCTCCCACTCATATCTATTAGAGAAACCAAATTCGGTATATGATTCTATTTATAAAAACCCTTCTTTGAATTTGACAACGAGTGAAAAAGGCATGCGGAGTAAAGGAGGGGCACTCAAAGGTTTATAAAATTGAGAATTTATAAAGTCTTTTAACTTCTTTATCTATTTATTTATTTATTTATTACTTTTTTTATTCTTTTAAATAAATACTCTGTCTTTCTCACAATTTAATTACTTTGTTGCCCAACAGTCTTGACCCTAATGGCCATGTCCAGAAGCTCCCGACCAAAACTTGGAGCCCTACAAGGAAATCTCCAAAATACGACATGAAATTACTGGACAAGAAGAAATTTTGCACAGCAAAATAAATAAATTTTAGGGAAGACAAGGAGTTTAATTTAATTAATTAATCCTGACAAAGAGAAACCCATGTTATTTTGTGCATTCTTTAATGCATTATAATCATTATTTCACAGAATATAATTGAAGTAAAATTGAGTTTTTTAGTTTACGTCCTATAAAAGTTTTACGTGAAACACAAATTAAAGAAGATATTTAAAAATTCAACTACTGATATTCAGGACTTACCCACCCTGAGTGAGGATCTAACCATAGCGACCTTAGATTCATCCCCATTGTCTATTTTCTGCTTTTAAGCCCTTCACCCTCAATAATGTCCACCTTTAATGAGATTTGGGAAGTCTACTGAGTTTACGCAGCCACTGCGTGACTGAAACCACCCCAGATGGTGGCTTAAGCTCTCTTCAAACAACATTTATCTTAAAAAATACCATATTATTCAATAAATATTAATTTTCTTGTGGTATTTAATCCCACGTAAATTCTAACAATTTTTAGTGCAAGGGAACTCTCCCAACTAGGACTCGAACCTGGATCTCCTGCTTTCCGGACCGATGCGTTCCGATTATGCTACCAGGACAAGCCCGATAAGTTATTAAACACCACTAGTGTCGAGAGTCTAACCTCCGAGGCAGACGAATATTTCGTCTTATGCTCGAAGGAACTGACATTGTCAAGCTGTTTAAATGAATCGCTATTTACTTTTTAAAATTTTAATTTTTTAAATAACAATTTTCTTGTAGTATTAAATCCCACGTAAATTTTAACAATTTTTAGTGCAAGGGAAAATTTTACTGTTCCAGCCAGGGCATTCGGTAACGCACCGGCCCGCAAAGCAGGAGATCCAGGTTTGAGTCCTGGCTGGGTTAGTTAGATTTTTTATTCTGTTCCCTTGCACTAAAAATTGTTAAAATTTACGTGGTATTAAATACCACAAAAAAATTATATTTATAACAAAAGTAAGCTTATGTCCTTGAGGTTGGCATGGTTATTTATATATTTTACTGAGCTCATATCCCCCACTTACGGACCTAATTTTCATTGACTTTAAAGTTGAGAATATTGAACCTTTAATCAACTCCACCCCTAGGGTATTTAAAAGTTCAAGCCTATTCGGACCTTTATAAGAGTTGGGTAATGAGGTACCCCCAGGCCTCGCACGTAAGTCAGGCCGGGCCTGCAGACTGTCCCGAGGCACGTCAAGGTGTGACGCCCGATAAGCTTGGCTATACCCTCTCTCCCCCCCTAAATATCGGCTATCTCCAAACTCAAACTACGGGAGGTCATGCCACTCGCCTCGGCCTGATTGACGGCGGTCTGCACTCCCTCGTCCTATTCCTGTGTGGATATACGTCCATCGGAGGCATTCCACCTGTCTCTCCTAGCGGTCTCACTCTCCTGGGGTTTCTAATTGGAAAACGCTACAGTATTGGCCGGGTGAGGTTATGGCCAATATCTCTCAATTAAATTCTTTAATTTTTTAATTCCCTTATGAAAATTAAACTATTCATGATGACATATGGTACCATTTTTAAAAATTAAATTCTTCATTGCTCTTATCAAAGATATAAATGAAAAATATGACCTATTTATTATATATATATATATATATATATGATTGTGGACTGTAAGGCAAACTGGTAAAAATAAATGACAATGGCGCACAAGTGAATTATGGAAGTGCATTACCGAGTGCTCAAGCGGAATCACTAACAAACTCACTTTTATATGCTGACAAGCATGAATTTTCATTAATTATTGCCATACACATTATTATAAACGGTGAATACACATTTTCTGAATTCTATCGCCCGTAATTTTTAAAGCACACAAACCGGATTCGAAGCTTTTATTTGAAAACCGCTGGATGTAGGATCAAGAATGGGTAAAGGAGGAACATAAAAATTTTTTTATCGTAAATATTTTCATTAATATGTAATTTATATATTCAATATACCATTAATATAACCTTTAATTATAATTAATATATAAGGGAACCAAATTTGATATTTAAGCTTTTTGTATACAGTTCGATGAGGTTCTTAAAATTATAGAAGGGCATTTGCTAAGAAAAATATTAATGATTTCTCATACAGTTTAAAGCTTGACTTAACGATCCTTACTTAAGTTTTTTTAATTTTGAGTCAATTGATCTTCTAAAATGAAATTATAATTATTTCATCATACAAGATTCAAAGTAATAGCAATAGTGCAACTATAAATATTTATTGATCACAATAATTGCAATATATAATGTGTCATTTTATGGTATTTAACATTTTTAAGATAATCAATATTTAAAAATATAGTTATACGTTTAGCTATGAGTTTGAGCAACTCTTTTTTGTAGAATAGGATAAATAAATTCAGTATTTAAACATTTTTCCGAAAATAGTCAGGTAGTCTCTTTTCCAACTCTAAAAGTTTTTGAACTAAATAAAGTACTCCCCCACTGAATCTCGGATTTTTCTTGAGCTGTATTTCGCCTCACTCATCTGCTAGGCCCAGTCATGGTGGGTTTGTTCACAGCATCACCTCTGCTATTTTCGTAAGGAGTCGAGATATTTATGGTACTTCTCAAACAGACTTCCTCAGCAGTTGTACATGTATAAATATATATGTATAAGTACAACTTTAGACAGCTGAGAATCATTGTTTACATTTACTAACAAACCATGACATTTGTCATTCAATTTTAATACTTCAGAAATGTTTTTTTTTAAATTTTAAATAAAACTTTATTAGTAATTACATTCTACATATTTTTACATCTTGTAATATGCTGTTAAATAATAGAAATGTTTAAATACTTTTTCTTAAAAATTTTAAGTCGTAGGTTAATTTCCTTATTTCAACATTGTCATCATGAACTAATCTAGTCATACCAAATTATCAAACCAACCTAGAATCATCCTAATACTAAACCTTAAAAAATAAATAATAAAATAAATTCCCCCGGGCAGGTGCTATATAAGCAAAGCGAATTTTCTCAATATCGTATATATATATAGAGCGATGTAAAACAAGATTTACCCTCACTTGTCTTTACAAGTAATCCCACTTATTTTCGACTGATTTTATTCAACAAGAAACTTACAAATTCATTTTACATTTAAAAGCGATATGTCAAATTTCATTTAGAAAAATAACTAATGCAATTTATTGGTCATAAAATTTAAACTTACCGCTTAAATAAATCCCCACCCTCTCCTAATTGTTCAATTTTGACGTGTTATTCCTAAACTATTTAATTTTAATAATCCACTAGAGTTGAATTACATTACTCTCAAATAAATATTACCCCCAATACATGTAAACTATTATTTATACTCGCACTTGATATTTCAGACAACCCCCTTTCTTTATTGTCAGAAATCACTACATAAGGAACTTAAAACTTTCATTTTTCATTTCAAAACTACATGCCGAATTTCATTTGGAAAACTAATTTTTGTCGTAGCCAATGTTAAATGGCGGTAATTGGTTTGAATAGTGGTTATAGGTGACCTGAGCCAAAAATATTCCTCTCTCTTACACCTTTTTATTTTTCACTTTAATTCATTTCAAAAGGAAAACAATAAAGACTTATATGGTCATGCATATAAATAACTATTAAAGATACAAACTTACACTTTGGTGCAAATGGCAAATTTGGTCTCCCTATAATGCAAATTGCAAATCCCACAAAGCGCAATGTAAAAGTAGATATACAATAGAACAAAACACTCACTAAACTAAACTAAATGAACTGGCTCTTTTTATGAGGATAAAAAAAACAAAACAGCAGAGATCTTGAAAATTGAACACACGAAGTATACCTAAAATTTTGGACGAAATTAGTTGCTCTCTGTCTAAGAAAACCAGAAGGATACTATTTAAATAAATTATAAGATCGTTCTATACGGTTAGATTTGTGTATATAAATATATATGTTTTTGAAAGCGTGGATTTTTAAAAAACTAATGCTTAAAATATTTTATGAGAAAATAAGGACTGAATTTACAGAAAAAAGTCTTTAAGGACTTAATTTACTTCGACCATGCACCTCCGGTACTTTGAGTTCCACATTTTCAGGCACTTAGAAGGATAACTGTATTTTATATTAATAATTTTACAATTCTGTTCATTTTAAAAGAATAAAGAGATGTGGAATAATCATAGAGTTCTATTCATATAAATATATACTTTATATTTAATGTTATTTGTGACCTTTATAAAGTTTCTCTTTATAGGTTATACATATGTGCCACATTCTGTGTACGACATTTCCACTCGAAAAGTGAAAGGAAAGAGGATTCTTTCATGCGTCATTGGTTCGAGCTGTCATTGTCTCTTGACAGGGCTTTTAGACACTTTTCCCCTGAGCTAGCAACTCTGGAACTGAGGCATTTCTAAATATAAGAACTATTGGTGGGAGTGGTGGGGGGGGGGGGACACAGAATGTGTATTCCGACAGCTCAGTGGTGCGCGATAAAATTGAGACTTGTGTCACGACTTATGAATGTTTTTATTTATAGTCCAAATGGCAAATTACTGCTTTAATGTTATTCAACATTTTTTTTGTCAATAAGTTGTTGTTTGCATGTTTTTTTCAAATTGATTTTTTTTTCAAATTATTTTTCAAAATCTTTTTAAATTCTCTTACATAGCATTCTACATTCATTGATATCACATTATATTATTGCAATTCTCTATTATATTAATTTCAATTATTATTGTATTCTCATGACATTGTATTTCNTTTTTCAACATTTGTAGACATAAATTAGAGTAGATGTCGAAATGTATCTTATGCATGAGACATACATTTGTCCAAAAGACCACTACATCAGACTTTTATCTATATTGGTCGATAATAATTGGTGGGAAAAGCTCTCAGTTACCGTAGTTACATTAGAAAATCTCTTTTTTAACATGTTTTTCGTAAAAAAAAAGTTTTATAGCATAAACGTATCTTTAATAAAACAAACTTTTCGCAACTTAAACGTCAAAGATATTATAAGGCCCTGCATTGTTAAAAAAAAAATTTTTTTCACTCATTTATGAAATTTACCCTCACATATTTCACTCGTTATTTCTATAGGCATAATAGAATAAAACATTTAATTTCATTAATTTTGTTCAATGGGTGCTTCTAATAATTATTAATTATGAGTCGCACAAATTCGTTCTTTTTTTTTTTATTTATTTTTAATTGTATCATGTGATATATAATGTAATTACTTATTAATAAATTTACTCCCGGATGGTAGTTTCCATTAAAAGTATTTAAAAGAGCTCATTGAACCCCCTAACCAAAAAATATGTTCTGCACTTAAAAGAACTAACTCATACTGCCTTTAGAAGTCCCTTATCATCCCTTATATTGTTGACATATATGCTTGACCTGTCTGCTACGGTAGCCCTGATATCGGTAGACTTTAGAAATTCTCGAACAGAACACTCCGAATGTTAGTAAATGCCCTATTTAACAAGAAGAAGGGGTGGGTAAATGAGTGAGAAGCGAACAGCTTGTTGAGAAATTCGTAGTCGATTCTTTTGGATTTCATGTTGAAACAAATTACCCAGGGAATCCATTTCAAAACTAACGCTATGTTCTGGGACCGGAAACTTCGATTTATGTACACTAGATCTCTGCGAAGACGTTCGATAGATGAATGCTCCAAGTGACAGAAAATATCTGTTGGATCATTAGCAATGAACAGCTTCATGGGAAAATTGGAGTCGATCTATTTGGATTTCGCAATGAGGTTATTTTTTTTTTTTTTTACTACTGCCTCTTTATTAGTAATATTTTTATGTACAATGTGCTATAAATAGCAGTCCGTGTGCTATGGTGGTGTGAGTGTAATTGGTACACCACCTATAGCGACCCTTTTACCCGTAGGTATGCTAGTAGGTAAAATCGGAATAAATAATACTAATATTTACCATGGAAACAACCTCAAAAGTTAAACTCCTTCCAAATTCGCTAAAATGTTGGTGCATGTAGCTAATCAACTATTACATTTTGAGGTTACAGATATATGTAAAATGTGAAAACAGTTCACTTACTTGCGGTTGAGCTCTTACGTATGATAAAAAGGGAATTAGACTTGGTGACCTGAAATTCATTGACCCTGAGTAGTGGTGCCAAGACAAAATGGCTGAGCTGAGTCTTAGCACAATTAGCAAATAGATACTTATGCTAATTGGAGTCAGAGGAAATACATACTCATTTTTGATGAATATCGTATTTCAGGTAATTCTGAAAAAGTTACCAAATTCCCGAATTGTAACATTGTAGTTGATATTTTTTTGTGTGTGTGTTTGAATGTTTCTCATTTTTTAAGCCATATGGCCGGTCAATCACTATTAAAAAATAATTATTATTACACATTTTGCAAAATATTATTTATGTTTCACATTGTATGCAATAGATTCGATTAAAAAATGTATAATATTGATTTCTTAGACTAGTTCGTAGATTATTTTATACGCCATAAGGGGTTCCTAACGTAGATTATTTGGATATTAATTAATTTAATAATATTATTTATTTAACGTAGAAAATGGCCATAAAACCATTCTGTCGCGGGATGGTTAAACTATTAATAGCTATAATTAATAGCTATTAATAGAATATCTATTTAATAGCTTTTCTATTTACGCTACCGGGACAAGTCTGATTAGTTATTAAATTTCCCGCACTAGTAACTAGGACTCTCGACACTAGTGCGGGGAATATAATAACTTATCAGACTTGTCCCGGTAGCATAAATGGAAATATGCACCGGCCCGGATAGCAGGAGATCCAGGTTCGAGTCCTGGCTGGGGCAGTTAGATTTTTTATTCTGTTCCCTTGCACTAAAAATTTTTTTTTTTTAAATCTTAATCTAGCGTTAACACTTAAGGACATGGGAGAGGGGTATTTACGAATTTTAAAAACTGTTATACTGCTAAAATAAAAATGCTTCACGCAGTGGCAGAGCTAACTAAAGAGATGTCCGAATAAAATAAAATAAATATCACTATTTAATTAGTTTGCAGACTTTTGTAAATAAATGAAGCTAATGTCTTTATCTTCACGTATGTTCACCCGTCCTACATAGAGAAGTTAAAAATTTGATTCATTAAAAATTATATATATATCTATTTTTTCCCCTCTCATATACTGCATCGGAGGAAGGCAGAAAAAATTTTCAATAAGCCGTGTCGCTCTAAAAAAATGAATAGCTTAATTTTCTTTAGCTAAAATGTATGAATGTTTTTATTTGTATTTCCACTTTATTCAAGTTCAGTTAGTATCATCAGTTTATGAGTTGTCAAAGGCTGATCCGCTTGTAATGGGTTTATCCGTTTGGAGCCCTAGCTCGGAACCCCCCGCCATTTTTACCGCACTAAAACCCCATTCGACTTAATGAAGTTCCCAGGCCGCCGATTTGGGTTACTCCATTTGTAGCGAGCCGCAACTGACTAGTGGGGAATGAGAGGCTACCGGAGTGGACAGCTGGCCCTCGTCTCTCAGGGAGTGATAGAACCCTCACAAAACAGCAGTTCCATCTAAAGGCATTTACTGAAAAATGGCCAAAACCTTGATTTGTGCCTGTATAAAAAGTCTGTCACCGGGTAATTTAAGCATTTAATCCATTTTTCAACATTTGTAGACATAAATTAGAGTAGATGTCGAAATGTATCTTATGCATGAGACATACATTTGTCCAAAAGACCACTACATCAGACTTTTATCTATATTGGTCGATAATAATTGGTGGGAAAAGCTCTCAGTTACCGTAGTTACATTAGAAAATCTCTTTTTTAACATGTTTTTCGTAAAAAAAAAGTTTTATAGCATAAACGTATCTTTAATAAAACAAACTTTTCGCAACTTAAACGTCAAAGATATTATAAGGCCCTGCATTGTTAAAAAAAAAATTTTTTTCACTCATTTATGAAATTTACCCTCACATATTTCACTCGTTATTTCTATAGGCATAATAGAATAAAACATTTAATTTCATTAATTTTGTTCAATGGGTGCTTCTAATAATTATTAATTATGAGTCGCACAAATTCGTTCTTTTTTTTTTTATTTATTTTTAATTGTATCATGTGATATATAATGTAATTACTTATTAATAAATTTACTCCCGGATGGTAGTTTCCATTAAAAGTATTTAAAAGAGCTCATTGAACCCCCTAACCAAAAAATATGTTCTGCACTTAAAAGAACTAACTCATACTGCCTTTAGAAGTCCCTTATCATCCCTTATATTGTTGACATATATGCTTGACCTGTCTGCTACGGTAGCCCTGATATCGGTAGACTTTAGAAATTCTCGAACAGAACACTCCGAATGTTAGTAAATGCCCTATTTAACAAGAAGAAGGGGTGGGTAAATGAGTGAGAAGCGAACAGCTTGTTGAGAAATTCGTAGTCGATTCTTTTGGATTTCATGTTGAAACAAATTACCCAGGGAATCCATTTCAAAACTAACGCTATGTTCTGGGACCGGAAACTTCGATTTATGTACACTAGATCTCTGCGAAGACGTTCGATAGATGAATGCTCCAAGTGACAGAAAATATCTGTTGGATCATTAGCAATGAACAGCTTCATGGGAAAATTGGAGTCGATCTATTTGGATTTCGCAATGAGGTTATTTTTTTTTTTTTTTACTACTGCCTCTTTATTAGTAATATTTTTATGTACAATGTGCTATAAATAGCAGTCCGTGTGCTATGGTGGTGTGAGTGTAATTGGTACACCACCTATAGCGACCCTTTTACCCGTAGGTATGTGCGGGTTATGGTGAGAATATATCTACGGACGTTGTGCTCCGAGGAGCTTTACAAATGAAGTAACCGGTGAGGCATAACCGGCGTTTAAATGTTGTATGACACACGTACACAGGTGTGTCATTGAGAACTTAAATCTAACATATTATGTCTGATAATTATTTACATTATTTACATATGTACAAATTGAGCGGGGAGTCATTCCGCTGTATCGATGTAGTTGGCAGTAGACTCAGATCCCTGCCAACAGCTAGGTAATGNTATCATAAAAATACAAGATTTTAACTTACAGACTGTAAAGGATTTATTTATTCTAAATTGATCTTGTTCGTCGAAATGTGCATTCAACGGGTAATTACAAAATTCAGTCCAATAATATTATATTTTTTAGAAGTATTTCACATGTAATTTTTTTTTCTTCTTATTTAAAGACATGGCAACCACTGAGGGTCATTATTGCGTTTAATACTATTGTCTATCATCCTTGTAGAATTTAGTGTTATGCAAGATAGATATTTTTTCAAAATTCATTTTATTATAGTTAAATTATTGATAAAAAAAAATCATTATTAGACAAGAGCTCTTTGAAATTGTAATCTTATTTTTTTATTATTATTCTACTGTAAATACTTTTAATCGTCAGTCTTAAGTATACTATGATATCATTACACCATTTTTCTTTTAGCAGTTCTTAGTATATGAGTGCGTGACTTAATGTAATAAATAATACCAGTCTTATTGTAAGGTTTGTTGAGTCAAGTTCCCTGTCCAAGAGTTTATCTAGAGAAACAAACTCGGACCCTATACAATTGTAATTAATTTATTTTATATAATTTATCTATTTATTATTCTTATTTTATTAATTTTTGTCTTTATCTAAAAAAAGAAAAAAAAATTATTTTAAGTCATACGATACTTTCATCATTTCATAATTCAATAATTTTGAATTCAATAATTTAAATAGCAATTATTCAGACAATATATATACATGAACTCGACACGATATATATATTTACGAAACTTCAATTTTTGTCGCAAAAGAGCTGAAAACAAATTTCATGTTACGATTACGAGACGACGGTGCAACAGACGAATTTCCTTGAAAATCGACAAATAAGGCTTTTCTCAGTTTCGCGGCGCAAAATATGTTCCAATTGCTTGGGGCAATCTGTATTTACCTTTTGATAAACTTCACGCCACTTGTATTGTTTATTGGAAATTTAGTGGAGATGATTTTAATTTAAAGCATTTTCTTTTATTGTTGAGGCGTCACGTAAGTGCCATATTTAATCAAGATTTTTTATTAACGGGGTAAAAATTAATAACAAAAAATTTAATTAGAATCTTTTATAACTGAGTAAATTGCTAACATTGATGTAATAACAACTCCATGTAAACATATTCTGACGACACTCATTCTTTGATATTACCAAATTATTCTTGATATTACCAGATTATTCTTACTATAATTTATCTCGAATGTTTTTAATTTAAAAATTAATAAACTATTGATATTAGATACGATTATCTGAGACGCCTAAATAATGATAGTCTTTTATTATTTAGGTTATATGTTTGGTACAATTTTAGTAGTTTTGTTTGAATCTTCAGAATTTTTTAAACTCCATCAATGATATGAAAATATATGGTCGCTGTGGATTGCTAAAATAGCGGGACACTGAACACTTCCAGTCAAATTTTAAATATATTACTTGATATTTTATTTGTAATTAATATAATATAATTTTTATATTTGTTATATACTTTTTGTTAATATTAGTTTTACGAACAAACATACTCGCACATCCTCACTGTAGGTGTGTAAAATTAATATATGAATTTTATGTATATGTTTGTTTTTTAAATTAAAATTTAAAAATAATTGAGGATATGTGTCTTGTTTGTTGATTTGGTTTGGTCTAAAGAGAAATACTCTGTGGGTGAGACATGCAAGGAAAAGTTTTGAGTGCTTTACTGTTTTATCTCAATCAGTTTAAGTGCGTTCATTGACTTGCTTTAAATTGCCTTTTAATGGATATTGACTTCAACAACAACTTGGCTTTAACCTGTCAATACAACTTGATTGTAATGTTCTTCAAACGGCGCGCTTAAATGAAATTTGTACTTTCAGGAATTTAATTTACAGCAGATGCAGTGCCCATACATTTGGAACAGGAAAATTTTTAAATAATTTAACAAATAATATTTAAAGGCAAAAATCCTCGAAGTGCAGCACTTTCTCTCTGAAAAAAAAACAACAAACAAACAAAGCCAATGGCCAAATTCGAAATATTAAAATATAAGCAAGAAGTTATTAGATGATTTTAGTTGGGGTTCGGTCAGGGTAGATCCAACAAAAAAAAAAAATACAAATTTAAAAAAAAGTGTATTTTTTAAAAAGATTATCTGCCAACTTTTCGGCTTACACTGTAAGACATCTTCAGGGCTGTAGAAATACAATGTCATGAGAATACAATAATAAATGACTATATTATAATACAGAATTACCATAATGTCAAAAGTATGAATGTAAAAAGCTATGTAAGGGATTAAAAAAAAAAAGAAAAAAAGAAAAAAGAAAAAGTTAGTAGATTGTTTTTTTTTTAAAATACACTTTTTTTTTTAAATTTGTATTTTTTTTTTGGATCTACCTTGACCGAACCCCAACTAAAATCATCTAATAATAATATCTACGATAAAAAAACTCTCATTTTGAATATAAGCAAGAAGATTTCGTTCAAGCATATCTTAATGTAAAAGTTCACTTATTTGAAGAAATATAGTAATGCATAATCGTAAATTAATGCATATGTTTACCAAATTTATTAAACTATCATTACATAAGAAACACAAGTAACGGGTCGATAATATATCTTTAATTTGAGTCTGTTTTAAAGAGGAGGAACGTAATAGAATCGTCGAAAGACTGCTCTGTGCCATGGGGGTTTAAAATACAGTAACTACTGGTAGATAGTCCATTCCACGATGAACTTAGGTGGTTTAAAAGCAGGTTCAATACCAATAAATAAAATAAATAAGAGGGGTCCCAGCTACTTTTCTATAGCACGTTTAATTTCTTGTTTTTTAAGCTTAAAACAGATTTTAAACCAGATGTATACGTACACTTTAAGCTCTTCCTATAAATTATCGATAATAATTAAACAGTTTTAAATGTAAATAATACTATAATAAATAAATGGTATAAAATTAAAAATAATATNTAAAATTATTAATACAATATATTTTTTAATATTTGCTCTTTCTGAAAAACCTCTCAACGTCTAGTAATTTCTGCCACAAACGTGCTCATTCAACTGTTTACCAGAAGAAAAAAAAACATTTTCTCTTCTTTGGTATAAAGAAATACATTTCTTTAATGAACCATCTTTAGCTTCTTAAAGGAAGTGGTCGGTGAAGAGTTTAAACCTTTATTTTCTCCTCTTATTTTTTATTTTTGTTTTTTTTTCCCGAAAGTTAGGTTATGTTACTTATCTAAATAACAAATATTTTTAAGTTATGAGATATTTGATTTTGTTCATTCCAAAGTAATTTTATAAATAATAAATCAAAGGTTAAAAACTTTAAATTAAAATTGGCAATTACTTCTTGTAATACTTTAATAATATGTTTCATAAATTGTATAAATACCCTATTTCTTCAAAAGGAATAAACATATTATGATGTTCAAAGACTAAACAGTCACTACTCTTATTTCAACAGGTTAATTGAATAATAATAATTATTCAATAATAAGAATATTGAAATAAATTTTATATCTTATCATAATTATACTAAATGTACTAGATAAAAATCACGAATTTATGTTGTGTACTTGCTACTGCTGGATCAATAAAACTCATATCAATTAATAATATTATATTTAGCATACCTGTGATTGATAGCGGGAGGACTCAAGGCTTCCAATAAAATGAAAATGATACACTTCATATGATTGGTATTTTTACACTGATTAATATTGTTTTGATAAACTCAAATTAAAGGAGCCTTCTTGAATATCAAATATGATAATAAATAATGTTTTTGATCTATGACGTCAAAACTTATGTGCACTGAACCTCTTCGGGTGTAATTTCCTCACTCTTTGACAGGGCAATAGAAGGTTACAGTAATACTCTATGTTCCAGTTTTAAGAACATTGTAAGAGACGTAACTTTTTCATTAAGTATAGCCGAGTACTGAGGAATAATATTATAAATAAAATACACGTAATTTGGTTTTTAAGGGCATTAGATAATTCCGTTACGTCTAAAAACATTATTATTAATAAAAACATTAGCAATTTTCTAACATAGCCCTCCTATACCTCCCACTAATCGCATTTTTTTAGACGTAACGGAATTATCTAATGCCCTTAAAAACCAAATTACGTGTATTTTATTTATAATATTATTCCTCAGTACTCGGCTATACTTAATGAAAAAGTTACGTCTCTTACACTTTTTCATTAAGTATAGCCGAGTACTGAGGAATAATATTATAAATAAAATACACGTAATTTGGTTTTGGTTTGTCATGCCTAATTAGTTAAAATTAGTTAATAAAAAAATCGTTATTGGATGAAATAAGCAGAAGTTTTAATTAAAAGTAGTCTAATTTATAATTTCCTTAAAAACCAAATTACGTGTATTTTATTTATAATATTATTCCTCAGTACTCGGCTATACTTAATGAAAAAGTTACGTCTCTTACACTTTTTCATTAAGTATAGCCGAGTACTGAGGAATAATATTATAAATAAAATACACGTAATTTGGTTTTTAAGGGCATTAGATAATTCCGTTACGTNTATATATATAAACTCCCACATAATTAATATATCCCTGTGAAGAGGGATGTGGTCGGCTTGGTCCCACCGAGCACATCCTCCTTCACAGGGCTGTCACCTAAAGCTATGATGGACCTTATATTCTATTAAAATGATGGTCTGCGCGGCGCCGCGGAGTGGGCTCTGTCTGTCTCTGTCCGTCGGGATGGGGCCTGTGACAAGATTAACTTAAAGTTTATTTTATTCATAAAATATGGAGGGCGCTGATAACCTCAGCAGTTGAGCGCCGTAAATCCACCAATAAACAACAATAAATATACCTCTGCATGCTCATAAGTTTTTTTTTGCGAAGCGTTGAATGATTTCATTATTGGATGACGGTGGAGGGGGAGGAGGGGGTGATAATGAGATCAAAATTTAAAATCTTAATGGGTAATTTTTGATCGAAGATATTATTAGTAGAGAATTAATCATAAGAATTTTTGTTGGTTTATGCGTTATAAGAAATGCAGAAAAAACAATTTCTGTTTTCTTTTAAAAGATAAATAAAATATAAAATTACCTAAGCAGCTTTCTTCTGTGGTATAAGAACATGAAATAAATCATTTTAAAACTGTAATAAATACATAGAATGAGATATAGAAATTTTTTATAAAATAAAAGTCGTTTATTGTGATAGAGGGCAAATATTTTTCTAAGTCCTATTCAGGATTTCAAGAACACAGAAATATATATTTATATATATATATATATATTTTTTAAACATGGTACAACAGTAAATAAAAGTCAAAGATATAATATCAAAGTGTCTCTTCCCCATTTGATTTGTTAAACAATATGTCAGAAAGAGATGGACTAATTTCCCCCCTGTCATATTGACGCAGTCTTGGGCGTACACGACCCCCTACCAAATTTTTCTGGTCAGCTGGGACCTGGTTGGTCAGGACCTCGAGCCATACAACTTTGGTCAAATGTTCCTGCACTACAGATTCCTGGGCAACCATCTTCAATCTACTTTGATCCCCTTTATTTTCCAGATAGATAGATCGTCGATACATTTGTCGTTAATATATTCCCAAGTGCACTCCCTGTATATGTAATTTCCACGGGTTACACAACTAAATAATAAATATTAAACTAGGGGGGGGGGTTAAAACTAACAATTTATTTTACATAAACGTTTCACAAAAGATTATAGTTATCTATATTGTTTTTCTACATATATTTACAAAATACATGTCAAGGAAGATACATAAGCCTTCCACTTTAGACAAATTAAATTATCATGTCATTATCAAGCCATTATCATGGCTGTCTTCATGAAAATATTCTTTCCCTGCCTTTAATAGTAAAATTGGTCACTTACACTGATTTCCGCACATTTCTACCATTTGTGTGACAGACTGGTTTTTCCTTACGGAGGAAATGACATATTATTGTATTCGGAGTATTAATTAGTAAAATTCTAAATCTTTCAATTGACAGACTATTTGAGAGTGTCAACTATTTGACATTTATATGCCAACTGAGTTCCACCAGGGTAAGTAAGTAGTATGTCTAGTCGAATGTTATGGAAAGTTTATGATAGCGCACATTAGGTTCTGTCTCCTTACTTAATCTCGCTAGCCAAGTAACTATAACCAGATGTGGAAATTAAAAAAAAAAAAAAAAGATGGAGTGTCAAGGCATCAGCCAAATATTGAAATTAGCAAGTTTAATTGACAAGGAAACTGTAAAAAGTATTTTGTAGGCTAAAACTTTCAATCCTAGATAATCCGCCACGTGCTAGGATTGTCGGCTGGGATTAGTGGTGTGCGGGCTGTAGGCACCAGACAGCGACACCTCCGCCAGCGAATTAACTAATTTAGCGTGAACGGCTCCCACGAGCTGACTGGCCATGGCTTATTCACGAGCAGACAAAATATTCACGACTCACCACCCTTGTCTGATTCGAGATAACTGCAGGCGGACTCACTGCTCGACCTAATCTATAAGCAATACGGCACTGCACCATCACTTGCATCTAACAGGAGGAAAGAGTCAATTATCGTTTCTCTGTGCCATGGTTGTTTAGATTGTGATGGCCATCTGTGGATAGCTCCATCTTCCAGATGGGTTAAATATCACTTCAGGATTATTCGTTCACAATTTATAATTTAAATACAGTAGGCGTAAATAAAATAATAACATAAGATAATATGATAAATAACTACATTTTCATAGTTGGAGATACTACGGTTCCTATGATGAAATAAAAATGTAAAACTCAATGCGTTTGCAGAAAAAAAAAGAAAAAAAAGAAAAAAAAAAGAGTCAAAACAGTAAGTGTGTGATCTAATATTAAGAGATATTTTGTGTTCCCGAATCACTATTTAAAACAAAACACCATAACATAACTGATAGAATTTAAATACTAAATAGATTTTATGTAACTTGAAAAGCAAAATACATCAATTTGAGAAGGTATGTTTTAATTTTAGTTTTTCAGGCCAGTGATAATGTTTTTGTTTAATCAAATACAGCTAAGTTTTGCTCACCAAAAGCCGTATTAGGCAATTTTCGTAGCCTGAAATTTTAAATTTGAAACGAACATTGTTTCAGCAAAGTTCAAATAAAAATTACGTACCAAATAAACAGCAGTTTTTGCGTTTAGGTGCAAGTTTAAATACAAAGGAACAGGGAAATACAATCACAACAACGTTCGATAATTGTGCTCTTCAGATAAAATATTAAATATTTGCATTGTCTGAAATATTGATTTGACCTTTCTTGCGATAATTTTAATTACGTTATTATTCTAAGGAAGAGCAATAAATCTTGTTTTATTTTTCATAGAACGAAAATTCAGAGTTATTGATAACAACCTAACCCTTAACCTTGTTCCTAAACAGACACTCATTCTTATTTTTTTATTATTAATGCATTAACTGCATTGATGTTAGCACTCATTGTCTCGTGTTAGGTTTTTAATATTCATCATATTTCAAATTTTGCCAAAGAAACTCTGTATGAACTTAGTAACGGTAGAGTTAATATGACAGCTACTTTGGGAATGTTCATTCAAAGTTCATATTATATCTCCCTGAAGATACTCGAAAGATCCTTCAAAGTTCATATTATATCTCTCTTTCTGTGCCATGAAATTTCTACACCTTAGAAGAAAATGGTTGTACCTTACTGCGCCCATGTAGGTATGTAACGTCAGACAAGGTGATACCAAGGGTTAGACGAGTGAGGCCTATACGAAGGCAGGTTGAAGTCATTTTTTCCTCTCCAATTATTTGAATATGTTTTATTTATTTATATATACATGATAGATGACTGAATATACATTCGAAAGGAGGCCACTAATAAGCTACTTCCGTGGTTTGAAGGCCTAATTTTGATGAGAAATCGTCCACTAGTTGACTTCTACCACTTATTAATTTCTTGTGAGCTTAAAGAAATCCCTGGAGTGAGTTAACTCCTCTCACAGGAAAGACCCATCTTAGCAGGTGTTCAACAAGGCGCAGTATTAAGCCCTATGTAAAGTAAAGTTACTGCTTGAAGAATTTTGAAGAAACATTTGATGATGACACACTTATATTAACATAAGAAAACAACTCCAAGGAAGCCGTTAATATCTTTTAATATATTGTCCGATCGATGTCAAAATTGTTTGAAAAAGTCCGACATGACAAAACTCAATTTAAATAGACGGTAATTATATCTACTTATGATTCTAGAATTGTAGGTAAGGATCATAAAACAGAATGATTTGGACCATTTTATACATTTTTAATTTTATAAAGGCATTCATAGTTTATGTTTTAAGTAACTCAACTAAAATTTGATCATAAATATATTAATAATTGCCTGACAATACAAGAGAAAATTCTCTTAGTTTACGCTACTCTTGCTTGATAAGCAAACTATCAATGATGCAAAACCTTCGTATTGTATGCTCTTCGGCATTTCTAAGGTGTGAAGACCTTAACTTAGGGCCGAAGAGCCTGGACTTTCTCGCAAGAAAGAACGATATCCTACCAGTTTTAATATGAAATGAATGTAGACATAGCCCGAACAGAAGAGATCCGTGGGAATAGAAGAGAAGAGGTAATACTGACCCGTATGCGGATAGGTCACACGAACCTTACTCATATACACCTAATTAACAAAGATCTGCCGCCTAAGTGTAANAATTCTCCAGAAAATCTTATGTGTCCGCAATTCAACTTCAGTTTTTATGAAACTCAATTTAAAATGAATATTTAACATTATTTAAATATAAATAATAAACTTATCTATAGCAAAGTAAAAATTAAATTTAAAAGCTATTTACTGTATAACAACAATCTCACTACTAACATTTTTCCTGTAACAATAATGTGATATCTCCAATAAGAAATACCCTCTGTATTTGTTAGCCAGATACCAAATTTATAATATTTAAATAATAAAAAAATCCATTAATTTAGGTTGTTATAGTGGGCGAAATAATCCTGATTCCTGTATTTTATTAACTGATTTGTAGTGGACATATAAGGGGATGTTTATAGGGCGTAATAACCTAGAAGTTGATTGCCCTACAATCTACTACTACTACTACTACTAGCCCGAACAGAAACAATAACAGAACTTCGAGAGGAAGGAGACAACACGACAAACATATATACAGTATACAAAAACAATTAATATCTATATAATGGGAAAGAAAATTTGATGATTTAAAGAGATTATCTGTTCTCTAACATAGTATCAAAACCATTAATTTATGATCTGACCGCATATTCGAATAAGCAAGTGTTTTTATCCAGATGGCGCGGATGAGAATTATGTAAACGTTTATATGCCACCCCCCTTTTTATTTTAATATTTTTACGTGAATTTATTCTGACATAATGGTAATTTCTGATCCAGGGATGTTTAAATTGACAAATCAACATCTCAGCTTAAATATATAAAAAATACTAATCAAAACTAAATGAAAAATTCAAACCTTTAGAAGTAATTGGAAATAACTTTAGCACTTTTTCTTTTCGATTATTTAATTTAACTGGGAATATTTTCCTAGAAAAATAGGGAGCTAGCTTTGCCTCGAAGATGACATGAAATCATTTATAGAATCATGGAATTTTAATTAAAAACTCAGTAAACATAGATTAGTTCTGTCACATTCAGACGGCCATCTTCCGGAATAGACCCGTGTAAATTGCGTTGATAAAGGTTGCTCTTGAGCCCTTTGTGGAATTTCCTCCTGTTATGTTTGTGAAGGAATAGATTGGAAGAAGTACAGACTCTTCCTCATGAAAAGGAGTCCCTCCTTAAGAAAATTAAAAAAAAAAAAAAAAATTGCATGTCAGTCAAAAGTTTTCTCGGATCAAATCTGACATCCCCTTTGCAGGTATGTTCTGGTTAGCTTTAGAGTTATTTTTTCTTACAGTTGGTGTTGAATTTGAAATGGCTGAAAAAATAAAATTACTTATACAGTCTGATTTTATATATTGTATATTAATTGAATACAATGACCTCCTTGCTTATAACATTCAGAGATACTCCTTGGTTATTATCATAAACAGAGAACCTCCTTGGTTCTTATCATAACCAAGGAGGATCCCTACTTTTACTACCCTCACTCTTGGTATCTTCTCAGCGATGTTATATGTTGCTAAATAGAATGTAATATTTATGATTGCTCTAGAGTAAGAGCATGTAAATATTACATCATAAGACTGTAAGACACTATTTGATGCCATTCTAAACAGTATATGAGAATGAAGGATTTTACCCCTCCTGTCCTCCGATAAACAATGTCTTATTACGTCACCCCACTGATGATAAACCCGTAGACCCGGTTTTGTTGGGAATCTTCTCAGACGTGGGATTGATAGAACTGCAGAGAGTTTACGCTCTTATGGCAGCTGCTGTTCGACCAAATTGGCAAATGCTATGAAAATTATCAATCACATAGGAATTTTGAAATCTCGCAGTATACAAATACATCCATAAAGAATAAATAATGAGATAAAATAAATTAAAAAAAAAATGAAAACTGTCTACTAACTACCACAACGAATCCAGTCCTTTCAATCCAAAACCCTCCGAATAATCGCAAACGCTATCTATTACGTATCCAATTCCTCTCACCACGATTTTAATATTCCTTTTGTTCAGGATCTAATTTCTTCCCGCTTCAGCCTTTTCCACAGTAAACTGCCATTCCATCCTAATCCACTAGCATAGACCTTGTCTTCCAACTTCAACCCCTACAACCCTCCCCGTCGGCTCAAACGAAGATGGCCCCGCGACCTCCTGAGGACATAATCTGTAAATAATTTTAGTGTGGTGTCATTGGTAACCTTCTCTCCTCATGTGACTTTCATTAATGTCATTTATTTTCTATTATACATCGTTATCAAATTCAAAAATGTTTTTATTTATTTTTAACAGAATGTAATATATAAATAAAGACTATATAAAAAAAAAATACTACGACTGACTAATTTTAAAGCCTTTTCTTATAAGTGTAAACAATAAAGATATATAGATCGATGTCAAAATTGTTTGAAAAAGTCCGACATGACAAAACTCAATTTAAATAGACGGTAATTATATCTACTTATGATTCTAGAATTGTAGGTAAGGATCATAAAACAGAATGATTTGGACCATTTTATACATTTTTAATTTTATAAAGGCATTCATAGTTTATGTTTTAAGTAACTCAACTAAAATTTGATCATAAATATATTAATAATTGCCTGACAATACAAGAGAAAATTCTCTTAGTTTACGCTACTCTTGCTTGATAAGCAAACTATCAATGATGCAAAACCTTCGTATTGTATGCTCTTCGGCATTTCTAAGGTGTGAAGACCTTAACTTAGGGCCGAAGAGCCTGGACTTTCTCGCAAGAAAGAACGATATCCTACCAGTTTTAATATGAAATGAATGTAGACATAGCCCGAACAGAAGAGATCCGTGGGAATAGAAGAGAAGAGGTAATACTGACCCGTATGCGGATAGGTCACACGAACCTTACTCATATACACCTAATTAACAAAGATCTGCCGCCTAAGTGTAATACCTGCCAAGTTCACCTAACAATCCAGCACATCATAGAGGTTTGCCCAGTTTATCAGAATTACTTCACTAGGGAAGGCATTGGNATATTTAATATTTAATAATAATTTTTTTAAATAGTATGAATGGAAAACAATGACTCCTTTTGAATAAAAGCTTTACTCAGCAATATACAAAAATGCAGGCCATCAAAAGTAGGCCTAGTTAAATTTTAAATGTATAAAATGAATTTTCATTTCTAAATGAATTTAGTGAGTTAATTTTAAAAACAATTAAATTCTCCAGAAAATCTTATGTGTCCGCAATTCAACTTCAGTTTTTATGAAACTCAATTTAAAATGAATATTTAACATTATTTAAATATAAATAATAAACTTATCTATAGCAAAGTAAAAATTAAATTTAAAAGCTATTTACTGTATAACAACAATCTCACTACTAACATTTTTCCTGTAACAATAATGTGATATCTCCAATAAGAAATACCCTCTGTATTTGTTAGCCAGATACCAAATTTAATTGCGATAAATAGAAAATTGTGATCACAAGACACACAAGACAAATGCGTGGAAAAGTAACTATAGACAGACACACTCTTGCTGACACATTTACATAAAATTTTATAGTTTCTCGCGCGCGCTTGTGTGTGCGCGTGAGATTATCATTTCAGTGTAAAAAAAGGTTCAGAAATGAAATATGGAAGACGATTAAAATATCTCTCTTGTAAACAAATCTCTTATCTGTTGGTTAGTTGTATCCATACTTAAGTCAGATAAAAGAAAAAAACCTTTTCTACATAAGAATAATCATTTTAATACATAAATATTTAGTGTACTTATCCATTCGCCAAATAAAAATTAGTGCTGTGAAAAACTATTATGTTTTTGTAAATAATATTTATTTAAAAACATTTTTCCAATTTTATTAGAGCTTAAAATATTTAGTTTGATACTTTCCCCGTTTGAACTTTATAAGTCCCTGGAAATTACTGTAACTCTTTACAGAAATGTGTATATAAATCATTATGACGCTTATTATATATANTATTTATATATTAATTATTTATCATTTGTTTTTATATTTTTTTTATTTACTCTTAACTGTAATTAAGTAAATTTATTTTAGCTGGCTTTGCCCAGTTACATATATAGTAGTGGTTCTTTCTGTACTTGCATTAATAATATTATTAATGAACTAAGCTAGGTTATACTACATATTACGTCACAGCTGACATTGATGACTGCACTGGAATGTGTAGAACCTCCTTGTTCGTAGTTCCTCGTTTCATATGTAATTCCTTCAAAGGCCTCTTGAATAGCAGTCATGCTGGTGACTGCATCACTCGCTCTCCGCCATTGCAGAAAACTCTGAGGTCACACACGCTGCAAAAGTTTTTACATTAAACTGTTCCGTCAGTCTGGACTTTTCCTGCTTCATAAGAAGAAAATCTCATCTAGCTTTTCATTGGATTTCTTTTTTTGTACCTCTGCAAGTTCATACCAGCCGCCTTATTTACAACAATATTATTTGAATTATATCTCCCGCTTGGTATTTAATTTCAGTCCTGGCGATGATTTATATCGTATGTCAAAAAGTTGACATCAATAAAAGAAAAACACCTACTATTTTTTTTCTTATTTCTTTTAAATCTTGGCTGAACCCTAACCATTTTTCTAAGTTGCCCAACTAATATCAACTAAGAAATTTCTTGCCTCGTTCTCACATAAATTAATACCGAATAGACATTATATATATA
>KZ807740.1:334611-346195 GCA_000696205.2 Oncopeltus fasciatus | reverse complement strand
ATATTTTATTATATTTATATTTATTTTTTTATAAATTTATATAATTAATATGTGAAAGGAGTTCAAAATAATGCGCGTCTTGGTATGCTAGCTATGTTGGCAGTACTGACCGATTTGCAAGGACCAGATCATAGGTTGTCAGGCGCTCATACGGTATGCAACTCATCGTAAGCGAATTTCCTTACATATACTTCTTGGCCTCATGGGAGATGCTCATATTCGAATCCTCTTCCCTCGCCGATATCGAGAAGTGTTCTGCAACACATTATAGCATCTCATCGTTTTCTGGCCTTACCTTCGAGGACAGGTCCTATTAGGTGGGAGATGTCCTTTAATGATTATTTTTTTATGCCTTTCTCTTCTCACCCCTAATTATTCTAATAGGGATCCAGCTCTGAGAGGTAAGATAAATTTATTGTGTATTATTATCTTTCTCTATGTAACATTTTTGTATATCTGCTTTTTTTATCTGAGCTTCCCAAAGCGCATATTTTATTCTTTATTTTATTAATTTGTTAATTACCTTTGTTCTTTTTAAACTTATTTTAATATCGAACAGTTATAGTTTTTTGACTTTAGGATGAAACGATTAAGGGTACACTTGCATTTTAACCGTGCAATTTAATATAAACTAAAAATGTAAAATTTCTTGTGACTAGTAAGCATAATTTTACAATGTATACTACAAGATTTTTATAGGTTTTTAAAGAGATTCAAAATGTTTCCTCTTTACTTTGATAATATTTAATATTTTTTCTGTTAAGACTAAGATTTTAATATTCTCTATTAAACATTTAGTAAAATATGAGAACGGGCATGCTGTTTCAGCCCTCTCGATGTGTATCAGTATCTCAATCAATTACTGTTTATCGCAGGATTTGAACTGGGAGAGTCAGGCTCGAGAGACCCCTCCAAGGATCCTTTCAACTAAATCCCCTTTAGCCCCCGGAGCCAAGTACCGCTTTAAATTATGTGGAAGATTATGCTCTCTTTTTGGTAGAATCTGAAAACGGTTTTCTTAGCTGAAATACAACGTTAAACTTACTTAAAAGGAATAATATGAAAAAAAAAAAAAAAAAAGATTTTAATATGTATCACTAAGTAGCGGTGTAGCCAGTGATCAGTACACACCTGTTTATAGCGCTCCGTCTTTCCAACTATAATATACGAGTTGTGGGAAGAACTGAGATCTCAAACTCTACATACATTTGTAGTGAAGTGTCAGTGACATGTGAGTGCAGTTTCAGCTCGAATCGTCGCGAGGATCACATCTAAACAGTGAGTAAAGCGAACTATTTTTGTAGCCGTTATCCTTAGCACTGGGGTCGACAGGGGAAGACCTGTCCGGCCCCCACCTCGCCGCGCTAAGCTCTCATAGCCTCCCTTATCTCTCTGCCTGTAGAGTAGGAGCCTCCGTTCCAGNGACAATTAATAGCTAGAAGTGTTTAACAGCCCACAGACAGTCCAAAACGGAGGGAAAATATTATATTTATCTTACTTTAGAAAATACGAGGCGTTACCTTCAAATAGAGGTAATTGTGCTTAATTTAATTTTCTGTTTCTGTGCATCTTATATTGTGTTCGCAAGTATGCGTTTTTGAGTTTAAATAAAAATTATGTGTAACTGATATCTAGGATTAAATTAAATTCCTGTAAACAAACACGCACACACACCCATACAAAACTCACACACACACATGTATATTTACAATATGAAAATTGGTATGACATATGACAGTATGATGTACGAGAAAGATACGTTAGATTAAGGAATATCATTTTTCCAAAATTTAAGCAATAAAAGTTAAAATTCCAAATAGATACAAAATTTGTTGAAAAGAAGTCATATAAATTTAAATAACATTGCTTGCTTTATTTGATGTATAATTGGTCATCATATACATACTAATATTATTATAAGTTTATGATTAATGTGTAATTCTACAGTGCTCCTAAATCTTTAATCTTTAATGCTATCAAAACAGGTTGTATATATATATACATATATACATATACATAATTTTTTAAAGAATCAAAATTATTTCTATGTTAACCTACACCATTTTAAAGTTCTCCGATGGTCTAGCTGTAATGAGTGAAACGAAGTATTTAAATTTTGTTAGTACTATTTAAATAAAAATATTTATTTCATTACAATGTCTTAATAGCCATTGTCTTAGTGTCGAATCTTAACAAAGAACTGAAATAATTTGTTCAAATGATTTTGATGGAATGCTTGAGGAACTTTCTCTCCAGGAAACACTTAAGGAGTATTTATTAGGAGGTACCTTAACACATGACCAAAGTAATGAAACGAAATTCTCTCCTACAGTTGAGATGACTTGGATGAGTTAGGGTCAAAATTTAAAAACGACATACTTCCGTTATTATTAGGGTCGCGAAAAAAATGTATTTAACAAAGTTTAAATTAATTTATTTTTACAATATTTTTATAAGACGCAAAGAATATTATATATTTAAGAATATAATTTCGAGTGTTGGACGCCTTCTCTAATTTTTGAAATATATAAATTATATTTAGTGTTAAAATGTATATTGCAATTGTTTAAAGAACTTAATTTTTGGTTGAAATCGGAGTGGATGTGGCGTTTAGTGAGTGACTAAAATTTAAAAATTAATACAAAGGAAAAAAATATTCGTTCTTATTTGATTTACTAAAAGGTTTACAGTACTTAATAGGTGTAAAATTTTATTTTCTAGCCTGTATTTTTCATAATTCTTTTTCGGAAATGCATCTTTAGGGAGATATTTACTTTTACAGATATTTATTTACACCACTCTTACAGAGCCACTTCAGGGGAAACATTAGTGAACATACATTTTAAACCCATTGTTCTTTACGAATCTTAAATCATTTACTTTTATTTATATTCATATTTAAAGAAACATGGGAAATCTACTTAGATTACTGCATTCCTGCATACGGTATACACCACAGACTACTTCAAATACTATTAACAACATTTACAGGATTTTATTATTAATATTACTATGAAGTATTGGTAATGAGAAGGTCACGCGGTCATTTCCTATTTAGGCGATCTAGTGGGTTATCAGGATGAGTAATACTAGATAGAGATTGGGCTAAAGGATTGACATGCATGGAAAAGTCAGACTGAATTTTTATAATCGGGTTGTGATGACGTATTTAATAAAAAGGATTTCAAGGCCTTGGTGGGTAAGGAGTTTGCGGCATAATAGGGTACATCAACTATGATACATAGGGCTTTGGATTGGAAGGACTGGATTCTTTGGATGTTAGATGAATTACAGTTTCTCACAATTCGAATCCATACGTCCAGATAGGTCTCAGTAACGTCTTGTAAATGGTTAGTTTGTTAGTCACAGTTAAAGTTGACTTGTGGCTTAGTAGCTTGTAAAGTTGTCCAAATCTCCTATTTAGTTCCAGTCTTTTGATTTTTGAATGTGTGTTCCATGTTAGACGGGAAAGCCTAAGTACCTGACGCAATCGGAAATTGGGATAGGGATGTCGTTAAAGTAAATTCTGCCAGGTTGTTTCTTCCTTAGTGTGAACGTTACATGACAGCATTTGCCTTCGTTGACCTTAATGCGCCAGTGCTGGCACCATCGCTGTATGTCCATGAGATGCCGTTGGAGATTTTTTCTGGCAGTAAGTGAGTCGACATCGGTAGAAAGGAATGTTTGGTCATCCGCAAAGGTTACAAGGAGTGCGTGAGGATGAGAGGGGATATCGGCAGTGTACGGGATGTAAAGGATGGGCCCGAGCACATTACCTTGTGAAACATCCGCCTTCACTTGGTAATGGTCGGAGTAATCTAATCCTTGTAGGATCCTGAAGAATCGGTCGGTTAGGCCAGAGTGAAGGATAAGGTTAAAGGTGCTTACTTCAAATACTGGTTATTTTTTATTAGATTTAATATTTTAAGTTGTATCCATGCCCAGGAATTTTTTTTATGAAACAAAAATTGGTTTATCTAAATTAATCGTCTATTTGGTTATCAATCCGTTTCACAGAGACAAGCATAAGCTTACAAATAAGTAGAAATTTAAAATATCTGTCTTTTCTCCTTTTATTTTGTTTTCTTAGCCCCGAAGAGGTTCTCTGCGGTTCTTACCTAAACGATTCGTATACCCCTGAGAGTTTTTCACTCTCAAGTGACATTGACTAACCCTGTGGTCAATTTCCGATCAGTCCTACAGCTGGCAAGCATGGTGGCCTCTTCCATTACCCCCCAAGTGTTGCTACCTGAGCTTGACGTCATACTCGGCCTATCTCCGCCCAGAAATCACCCATCTTCTCGTGCCCCCGACTAGTTTTTTCCCCTCTAATCACAGTTCCAGAGTAACATCTTAATGCCATCGCCGGCCAGACGAAAGGAAAAGAAAAAGAAGATAAAGAGGCCATTTGTGAAGGTTTTTTTATCTGCCGACGGTGCTCACAAGAACCCTCTTATTTCGCCGTTTTTCTAGAAAAACTGCCCACTGTCGGTAATAGGCTGGCCGTAATCACCTTCCGGTAATCCCGTCCCTTCCTGTCATTATTTACATTTAGAGGAATACCGTTCAATGTCCTTCCCATTCTCTGCCTTCATATAAAAAATATATAATTTAAATATCATAATTTTTATCAAAAATACGTATTTAATATTTATTTAAAAATTAATTTTTTCCTTCTGATGAAACGGAGCTTGAGGAGTAGCTTATCGGAACAACTGATATAAATATCGCTGTTGTTTTTCTTAAACAGATTTTCCTCAAGGAGAAAGACTTTTAAAGGGAAAAACATTCTAACTGATACTAAGAGGGAGATGGTAATACGTAAATCGTTTACAATTGTGTGTGGGTATAAAATGTGTGCTCTGACTACATTTTACGAAAATGAAAATTAATTTTGGGTTTTAAAGTCCTTTTGTTGTTTGCAACAGAACAACTAAATAACGTAAATGAGGATGACACCGTTGGCTGTCAGAAAAAGGGGGCTTGACATTTCAGAGGCTTGCTAGACCGAGTTAAATTGTGAAATCGTCAATTTTATTACCATACAATGAAATCTGTAGAACATCGCAGATGTAAAAAGTAATTTTTAAAAAATTTGTCTTCAAAAGACAAAGAGAAGATATTTCAGAATGTAACCAGGAAGTTAGAACGTCCATTTCTCTGTGATCTAACCTATTCTCCTCATTGCTCTTCTTTGACTTTTAAAAGATGATTGATTGATCATTAGACCTTTAATGATTATTGGTATATTTTTATTATTAACAGTCGAGCTACAGTCCATAGAAGCCAATAGAGGAAACGCCTGTTAGGATGAGTTTACTCCACGACATACAAAAGGAAGTAAATTATCTGCACCTAATTTTTTCAATGAAATGTGACACCCAATTTAGCATGGTTGTTCACAGCAGCTTATCAGGAATGACACAAGAGGTCTAACTAAGCGCAAATGAATTATTTTGTACTGTAGTTGTTAATTACTTCTATTTGAATGCTATGCAATTTCTACACTTAAGAAATATATCTATTTTCAATTAAATGCCACTAATGATTTTATTATTATTTTAATATGTACGTAAAATTAATTGAAATTCATGCAATTAATTTTAAATCTCTAATAGGTAATAAAGATCTTCGGGCAAAAATATTCCTTTATATGGAACTTTAGTGCACATGAATTTCCTGACCTGCAGGCAAGATCAAGTATACGACTTAAGCCGAATTCCCAAGAAATAAAAGGAAATTATCAATGATAGCCAGCATATGTCAAAGTCTAAATCGTTGTGAATAATGTCACCTTAATTAAGAAATGTCTGTATATGTTCACGTAGGCTTCGACGGTCGTCAGAATTATTTACCGTTTCTTCTTCCGGGTTGGACCGTGTGAAATTGTTGTTATTTGCCGAGATTTCGCACATCATGTGATGGATTCTTCAGGGCTGAAAAGAGAATGAGAGTTATAAATATATATTTATTGGTATTTAAAGAGATTCAGAATGTTTCCTCTTTACTTTGATAATATTTAATATTTTTCTGTTAAGACTAAGATTTTAATATTCTCTGTTAAACATTTAGTAAAATATGAGAACGGGCATAATGTTTCAGCCTTCTCGATGTGTATCAGCATCATGTTGGGATTTCCTCCTTGTTCGGTTCTCATTCTTTTTCTGTGCTCAGGCTAAGTGGCCAAAGCAACGCCCAGTTCCTCTTCAGGAGTAATACCCAAGATTTCCGCCGGTATTTCATCATGATTATACCTAGAGCACTCTGGAGAGGAACTCCGGGAACTAATAGTTTATAAAAAGAACGGAGGAAGTTCGAGAAACGATCTTGTGAGAATCGCAGACGCATACATTTACACTAGAGGTGCCCTAATTTTTATATTTATTTGAACTTTTATTACTTCCATAACACTGTAAGTAAAGAAACGCTCTCGATTTGGTCTTTATATTGCCCCCTCCTCTCCGGTCTCATAATCTCTTTTCGGCCATTGCTTTTCATGGAATAAATATTATTAGGACATCTTTAGTTATGCCTATTTCCAAAATTTCATGAAAGACAGTTTCTGACAGTCGTAAATATTTATGACAATATTCAGCTGCCAGAGAGCAGATGTATTGAATTATGCATTATTTTAAGAGTGTTTTTTCCCCAGAATAGTGCCACAAATTATGAGGCATTAGGCCTCGAAAATCTTTGGGGTATTATGCAAGGGTGTATTATTTCATGATGAAATTATTAGGCGTACAAGATAAGAGCACTTTTCACACTCAGCGCCAGAATCATTAATATTTTTCAACAATTAATGAGAGGGAATAGAATAAAAAATCTATCTATCCCAGCCAGGACTCGAAGCTGGATCTCCTCTTTCCGGGCCGGTATGTTTCCATTACACCACCGGGAGGAGCCAGATAACTTAATAAATTCCCAACACACTAGCAAGAGCCTAACCCACGAGAAAGACGAATACATAGTCTTATGCTTAAAGGAGCTGACGTTGTCCAGCTATTTATCGACATTCGTTATTTACTTTTTTAATTTTCATTTATAAATATTAATTTAGTTGTGGTTTATTATCCCACGTAAATTTTAAACAATTAATGAGAGGGAATAGAATAAAAAAAAACCATCTGTCCCAGCCGGGACTCGAACCCTGTCATTAATTGTTTAAAATTTACGTGGGATAATAAACCACAACTAAATTAATATTTATTAATATTTTTCATTTAATGTCTAAAAAAAACAACAACGCAATCATACTTTTAAATCTGTTTTGTGAAAGAAATGGAATACAATTAGTTTTAATTTTAATTTTGTGGAACAATAATAAAACGTGAAAGGAAGACCTAAATTGAATGTGTACCTAGAGGATAAGGTAATTAATCACTCCTAATGTTTCAGTTTCGCTGTTGAGATATATTGCCTTGCGCTCGCAACCTTAAAGAAAAAAAGACAATAAATGAAATAACTCAGCACTCTTTCTTCTTTAAAAAGATAATTTGTTTTTGCTATATAAACAGAAGAATTATTTGATTATGTGTGGAGAATTCCCTGAAAATCAAAACTTTGAACTGGTGTAACATTCGCAATTTATGCATTAATGTAAAGAGATAACACTTCACATTAATAGTTATCTCTTTTGACTAAAATAAATATTCAGTGTCCGTAAAGGGAACTTGTAAAGGTAAAAATATTATTGATTTGAAAACAATAAAACAGAAAAACATTAAATTCAAATTTTAACAATAAATATAAAGTAAGTATAAAGTACTTTTTTAGTTGACGTTATTATAGATTCAAGAATTTCTAATATCAAAATTGTTTTAATAGATTAACTGAATAGTCAGAAATATTCAAATATTAAAAATAATTAAAATTAAAAAGTGCTTAAGTATTTGAAATATCTTAATTATTTTATTACGATAAGCTTAAGGAATTCAAAATTATGCATAGGAGTTATCTCTCAACAGTTTATTTACGCCGATACTGAATAAATAAAAATAAGAGATATGATTCAGCAGTTAAAGGCAAAAGCCTTTGTGCAGACGACATGAATCTAATGTAGCCAAATTACAGTAAGGGTTCTAACTTAGTGGGCCCGTTCGATGTACGGGGCCTTTGACAAGCGGTCTGATAGGAAAATAAAGGGCAGGGGTAAGACGGGGGGTGGTTTCGGCGGTTCATTTGCAAGTCTATATATATCTATCTCTCTCTCTCCGCCTTTATCCGGGCAGCCACCTCCAGCGGGGACGGTTAGATCGGCAAACAAGCCCCGGGAAATACAGCCCTCCGATTGTCGAATATATGGGGGACCTTAGAGCAGCGTCAACCCATGAGCCTTCTCTTTATGTGGGGGGGAAATCTCGGTCCCGAGAAACTGACAATAAAACTCCTCCACACTTATCTCTGGCAGACTTCACGAGTAAACAAAGTCATACTGGGATGACCTAAATGACTATACATAAAATAAAGTATAATGAATTAATAAACTTCCGTAAAGTAGCTAATGGAAGAGATAAGGGTTAAAGATGAAATTGTTAATTATAAATTAATGAATTTCTTTATTTCATGAAATCAATGAACTACACCATATCTATAAACAATCACATGAAAGTGGTTTTCAAATTTATAATCGGGGCGCCAGGGTAGCTCAGGGGATCCGTTGGGGTCTCGCATAACTGACGCTGCGGGTTTAAATTCCGCCCAGGTTAAACATTTATTTATAAATAAAAGCTTGCTCTGAGTTATGGATGTTTAAAATGGGTTGACAACCTGTAGATAGCCCCTCCCTCCTTGTCCCTCAGTGGTTTCATCAAACAAAAGTATTATAATTAAAAATTAAGCTGAAATTTAACTTGTCCTTGCAGGATAAATATAATATAACTAATATAAATATAAGGAACGAAATATAATATAACTACTTGTTTCTTGGAATCATAGAATAGGTGTGGCTAAGGGTAATTAACTTTATACATGTCACTTTTTGTAAAAAAAAAAAGAAAAAAAAAAGAAAGAGCCCATTATTTATTTACCGTTTCTTCTTCCGGGTTGGACCGTGTGAAATTGTTGTTATTTGCCGAGATTTCGCACATCATGTGATGGATTCTTCAGGGCTGAAAAGAGAATGAGAGTTATAAATATATATTTATTGGTATTTAAAGAGATTCAGAATGTTTCCTCTTTACTTTGATAATATTTAATATTTTTCTGTTAAGACTAAGATTTTAATATTCTCTGTTAAACATTTAGTAAAATATGAGAACGGGCATAATGTTTCAGCCTTCTCGATGTGTATCAGCATCACAATCAATTACTGTTTATCGCAGGATTTGAACTGGGAGAGTCAGGCTCGAGAGACCCCTCCAAGGATCCTTTCAACTAAATCCCCTTTAGCCCCCGGAGGCAAGTACCGCTTTAAATTATGTGGAAGATTATACTCTATAAATATAACATATTTTATATTATAAATATAAATTTTTGTAAAAATATAAATATATTTTACAACTCTCATTCTCTTTTCAGCCCTGAAGAAGCCATCACATGATGTGCGAAAGCTCGGCAAATAAGAACAATTTGACTCGGTCCAACCCGGAAGATGAAATGGTAAATACATCTGACGACCGACGAAGCCTACGTGAACAAAAAAAAGCAATTTATTTAACGCTTAATATTACATTAAGAGCAAATTCCTTAATTTATTTATGTTTCAGTAGTTTTAATATCCAATAATTTCAATAAAGTGCATGTAAGGGGAAAATATTTGTAGTACATTCCTCGGAAAATATTCAATAGTGAATAAGTGCATTTATCGCTATGTGCATAAGTAGGTAATTGTTGTTGTTTATTGTTGAAGGTGATAAAGATGCTGGTGATTGTGGTTGTGCTGTTCGCTCTCTGCTGGCTCCCCCTACAGACCTACAACGTTCTCCAAAACATCACAGACATCAACGAGTAAGGAGTTACATTCTACCTTTGGTCAAATTTTCCTAATTACAATTCACAATTCTTAATAATGTTATTGATTTTTTTTATATCCTTAATAATTTTTTTTAATACTTTCTGTGTTTCATAAGGTGGGGAAATATGACAATCAGTCAAAAAAATGGTTCATTTAAATCTCAAAAATCTTTTCAAACATTAAACAAGTGTATAATACTTGGTTCTATTGCTGTTGGTCTCCCCTCTCAGAGATCCCGGTCAGCCTCCCTCCTGCACTTCCTGTGTTCGATTTATTCCACTGAGCCTTCTCCTCGGTCCTACTTTTGGTCTAGTGCACGTACAGAGTACAACGTTCTTCTGCCATCCTTCGGCAGTTGTACCAAGTACCTCTAGCTATTACAGCTGTCACATCTCTTCTTATAACTGCTATATCAAAGATTAGCACTATTTTTTTGTAATTTATTTTAATCTATTCTAACAATAATTATCTGTAAAGTAAGTTCNTATATATACATATAACATTATTATTATTTGGGTAAGTAGCATAATATATGTTTCAAAATTATTCTAAGATGATTTTAGTTGGGGTTCCAGTCTCGACCAAACCCCAACTAAAATCATCTTAGAGTTTCAAAATTATCTTCGACCGTATTTTTCAACTCGTTCGCATTCTAACCCACTCTAACTAATCCATATTCTCTGCAATCATTCTACACTATTATCACTCCAGTGTTGAAGAATATCCTTTACTGCATTCAAAAGCTGGAGATTATCCACATTCTAAGTCTAATTTAAAAAAAATTATAACCTTTAATATTTAGTAAAAATTCTCGTTGAACAAGAATGTTTGAATAAGAACTTTTGCTAAAAAATACTTAACAAGTGTAATTGTTTAGGTATTAATAAGTGTACGTACAAGTGTACTTACTTCTAGGCTACTATACCACATAAAAACTTAGGGCCTAATGTGAAATATACGTCAGAAGGAAGCGGCTTACGTACTTGGTAGAAGAATAATTATGACACAGAATATTAGTGAGTTTCAATTGAACTTGTAAAATAGTTTTTTTATTAAACAAAATTGAAAAAAAAAAAAAAAAAAATAAAAGTATTTCAACAAACAATTTAATACCAAAATGATCCATTGTATTTAGATAGACTAGTGACACTGTCAAACTTTCTGTCTGCTTTCTCAGGTATGTGAAAAACATTAATCCATCTCGTAGTGCAGTTGGGGTTGTTGTGAGTAGTGGGAGATGGAAAACTGTGTGCTGTAAAGATGAGAAAGAGAGAATGGGGGAGGGGGAGTGGGGGGATATGGAAGGAAAATGTTAGAGTGAGAGAGTGATCGAGCAGGGTTGTGTGCTCGGCAGTTTTCGGATCAACTCGGGCTGTGGGGAGGGGGTAAGCGGGTAGACCACCCTCCAACCCCCAGTAGGCCACGCTCTGCCGTCAGGTACACATGTGACAACCATCGAGAGCCCGTAAGTGAGAGCCACCTGCCTGGATGTGTTGTCTTCTCGATGTTCACCCCTACTCCCTCACGCACCCTTATCCCAACTTCTGTTTTTATACCTACTCTAAGGAACGAAATCAGAACAAAAAAGAAAATAAACATAAGAAAAATTAATAATTAATTTTATTATAG
>KZ807740.1:303587-321145 GCA_000696205.2 Oncopeltus fasciatus | reverse complement strand
TTCTAAACACCCATGGCTCAGGACAAGCTTCTATATTATAAATAAAAGATTGACCTGGGCGGGATTTGAACCCGCGGCGTCCGGATTGCGAGACCCGTACGGATCCCCTGAGCTAGCCTGGCGCCCCATATTTATCCCTTACATCAGAATTATTCCAATGAATAAAAGGCAAAATCGAGAAAAATCGGGACTGACTTTTATCGACTTTACCTAGCTATAACTTATTTTTAAAATTTTTATCTACAAAAATATTGTAGATAATTCATTTTTTTTTTAAATAAATTATCTCCAAAATTTTTTTAGTAAAATATAATGTTATGATTGCCTGAAACGTTATGATTCTATATTTTATAAGTTATTTTTAATACTTAATAATAAAAATTAACAGATTTTTTAAGTACATTAAAAAATCTAAAACATCACTCAACAAACTTCTTAGATGATTTTAGTTGGGGTTCGGTCAAGGTAGATCCAAAAAACACTAAATGTATATTATAATAAAGGATTATCTGCCAACGTTTCGGCTTTGTAAGCCATCTTCAGGGCTATCATGAAGATGAGAGAGGACGTCCTGTCCCTAAATTCACATTTCCATGACTGAGAATAAAAAAAAAAAAAAAAAAACTCCTTTTGATCACTCAACAAAGTATAAAAGCTAAGCGCTTTGGAAACGATGGTACCATTATGAAATTTTTATCAGTAGAATACTTTATAAACTAGAAATTTGGAAATAATTAAGGTGTATGTCCATAAAATATTTTTTCTTCTTAGACAAAGTAAAATATCCTGACCCTAACAAATTTTTGTGTATAAGGATTTTGCCTTAAGATAAGGAGTTTAGTGATTGACAAATTTTCAAAATAAGTTTTTTGAGGACTTGTTTTTGCGAACAACAAGTATTAGCTATCCCTCCTCATAAAACATAGTTTAATGGAATGAAATTGGTAGTCGATGGTGGGTTTTCTAAATCCATTCTTTCAAATGATTAGTGTTTTGAGGGGTTTCCGCGTACAAAAGAGTTTTAGTGTTCCCTCCACAAAAAACCTAGTCTAAGGGAGTGTGTTTAGGATTCTACGGTGGGTTTTTCACATCCTATATGATTAGTGTTTTGAGGAGTTCCTGCGACTTACAAGTGTTTTAGCATTGCCTCTTCAAAAAATATAGTCCAAGAGAATGAGATTAGGAGTCCTCGTTGGCCTTTCTACATTCATTGTATAACATGATTAGTCTTTTAAGGTGTTTCATTGAAGAACAAGTTTTAGCATTTCCTCTTCAAAAAATATAGTCCAAGAGAATGAGATTAGGAGTCCTCGTTGGCCTTTCTACATTCATTGTATCACATGATTAGTCTATTAAGGTGTTTCATTGAAGAACAAGTTTTAGCATTGCCTCTTCAAAAAATATAGTCCAAGAGAATGAGATCAGGATTCCACTGTGGCCCACATACCATATACCTACCTACACGTGTAGATAGAGTACAAGCAAAACTATTCATTATTAATATTATTATTAAAAATAATAATTATTTATTATTACGATAAATACTCATTTATTATGAGTAGTATTTATCGTACCCATTAATGTCATGCTCAAAAATCCCAGTCACAAGAATGTCTTCCTATTAAAGGATAGAAGAAAGCTATTTAGATAATTAACTAAGAATGCTTGTCTGTTACATTTCTACTAATGAAATCTTAAAAGACGATTACTGTTTAGCTCTTTTTAAAGAAAGTTCTTTTTGCGAATTTTCTTATGCTATAAATACTATTATATTATCGTTCAAATGAAGAGTTTTTTTTTAACCGTAGATATTATTATTAGATGATTATAGTTGGGGTTCGGTCAAGGTAGATCCAAAAAAATGCAAATTAAAAAAAGAAAGTGTATTTTTTTAAAAAGATTATCTGTCAACGTTTCGGCTTACATCGTAAGCCATCTTCAGGGCTGTAGAAATACAATTTCATCAGAATACTATAATAATTTACAATATTATAATATAGAATTGCCATAATGTAATGTGATATCAAAAGTATGAATGTAGAAAGCTGTGTAAGATAATTTAAAAACATGCAGACAACAACCTATTAAAAAAATTATTGAAAAAAAAAAACTAAAACAGTAATTGACCATACCTGCCTATCATGAAGACAGGTTTTAAAAAAAAAAAACACTTTTTTTTTTAAATTTCTATTTTTTGGATTTACTTTGACCGAACCCCAACTAAAACCATCCAATAATATTATATTGTGAATGTTTGTGGTTGAATAAAATAAGCACAGTGTTTGTTCGTATGCTATTTTCTATTGAATGACTACGCAGTTTACTGAAGTATTAGCCGGATTATTTTGAATATTTCCTAATGTAAATTTACTGCTTGTTCTCACTAAGGATGATCTCAAAGGGTCGAATTAGCTAGGCGTAATTAGAGGAGGCGAGGGTCTGTGCCAGCTGACCGGGATTAGCCATCGAGGTTTCCATTTCTCTCTGATGAGAAAAATTTTTCTCATTACTCAATCTGTCAGATGACAAGTGACACCAATTTTTTTTCCATCCACTTCCTGTGTGCTGGATCTGCTCTAGATGCAAGAGGCCTGGTTTTTCACCATGCTCATGTTCATAAATTGGCTGTCCTTAGCATTGTTAAAAAATAAAACTTGCAATAAGTGATATGCAAAACTACTCCAAATTCAATTATCCTTTCACCTAGTGTTTTCTAAAGTCAGTTAACTTTAATAATGTTTTATATATATATATATATATATATATATATATATATATGTGTGTGTGTGTGTGTGTGTGTGTGTGTGTGTGCGTGTGTGCGCGTGTGTGCGCGCGTGTGCGGGCGTGTGCGTGCGTGTGCGCGCGTGTGCGCGTGTGCGCGTGTGTGCGCGCGCGCGCGCGTGTGTGTGTGTGTGTGTGAATCATGTATAAGTGCTCATTTTAAAAATGTAACACNTATATATATATACTCATACACACACATTATATAATAATATATGTCAATGAGCTAATCTAAGATGATTTACCGTGTTCCATTAAGGATAGAAATAAAAAAGAGTGAATACGGAAATTTAATTTAAAAGCCGAAAGGATAGTAAACGCAAAAGGTGAAAACAATGAACTTGGCTTTTTCTTGGGCGTAAGAAGAGTTTATTATATAAATATTATAAAACATAAACGTTATATAATTACATTCTACACATAATATGCTCTATAACATAATATAATTTATTTTTGGCTTCCCTCTTAACCTACCTCCCAATTCTCCTCTTTCTATTTCAACTAAAAATGAATGTTATATGGATTTGCAATAAAGAACCTACATATCGAACTTGGGGGCGCTAGGATAGCTCAGGAGAACTATCCGAGCCTCGCAATGCTGGCGCTGTGGGTTCGAATCCCTCCCGCCCGGGGACCTTTGATTAGCGATAAAAGCATGTCTTGAGCAAAGAGCGTTTAGAATGGGTTGGCAACCTGTAGATAGCCTCTCTCTCCATGACCCTAAGAAGTTGAATGAGAGATTAACACTGAATAACAATCAGGCAAAAAAAAATCTTTAATTCATTTTTTGATAAACATACATATAACTAAACTAAATATCGCCAAAATAATGAACACTTTAAGATTCTGGTTTTATTATTATTATCAGTCTGCCACTTACTATTATATTTATGTCTACTGAATTTGAATTTGTTATGGCTGACAGCCTACGAATGTTCTTAGTTACTGATTTAATATGAACGTATATACCTAAATTAGCTAAGCAAATATTATACATCAGTGTTTATAAAAACAAATATATATATATACATACATATTAAATCAGTAACTAAGAACATTCGTAGGCTGTCAGCCATAACAAATTCAAATTCAGTAGACATAAATATAATAGTAAGTGGCAGACTGATAATAATAATAAAACCAGAATCTTAAAGTGTTCATTATTTTGGCGATATTTAGTTTAGTTATATGTATGTTTATCAAAAAATGAATTAAAGATTTTTTTTTTGCCTGATTGTTATTCAGTGTTAGACTTAGATATATAATTGAACTGCAAGCTATAAGATGAATTTTTTATTATTATTATTAAAGAGGATTATAGAGAAATATTATTGATGAAAAGGCAATTGTTATTTTCAAGTATAGTTTTCCGACGATCAAGTTTCCAAACACTAATAACAATGCATGTACAACAGAATATATTCTGTAGATTTATATATATTACAAATTATATAGTGTAGCCTATAATAAACAAATAAGTGACGTTATATCCTCATGTGTCTTCATGAAGCTGGCAAGGATGATGAACGATGAGTGACGTGTTAGAGATAGCTCAGTGTGGGCAGGACAGCTTTAAATACATTCTCACCCCTCATATTTCACAGTGTATACATATTAGTCACAGGTATTATTTGTGTTTTGAATTTGAGCTATTAAAACAGATTATACATATCCCATATGGTCAAAAGATGTGAAGACAGTAAAAATAAAATTAGCATTAGAGCTGGCTAAGGTCCGTGCTCAGATAAAACGAATGCACTGATTTTAGGTGTGTGTTTGTATGTGAAGTGGGGAAAGTATTAGGTATCGTAATTATATTCCTAAATACCTTCCCAATAAAAATCGTAAAAATGTTGTAGAACATAAGTCTTCATGTAAACGCTACATGTTCTAGACTTGGTGTACTTCCTTACGATTGCGGCTGTCTTACACTGAGGGAAAACTAGTTGAAAATGACTCTCGTTTCCATTAATCTTCTTTAAAGTTCGTTTCAACCCTTTGTCCACTAACATGGTGTCACATTGGGCCCAGGCTGTTTTCACAACCCTTGGTAGGATACTTCACGCCACAAGGGTCTTCCTTTTTGCCGATATCTTCCATATTTAATGCATTTCAATTCAAGATTCTTGTCCCATTCCGTAACCAGTCCTGCATTCTTCTAATTTGTACAGAAATTCTTAACCTTCACATCGACATTTCTCTTTCTTAAGCGTTCTGGTAAGATATCCCAGTTCTATGGGTGGATTCAAAGGGATTCTCATATTTTTTTCCGGTATATTTGCTTAAGTGATGTCGCAGCTGACCTTGCTCCTCCCTCTTGCTACTTTTGATGGTTTCAAGAATTAATTCTTACAACGAAGTGATAAAATAACTAGGGGATACCTTACGTTGCTTAATACGTTAATGGTTAAAATAAGGCGATAGGGGTGGATGGATCAACAATCATCGAATTATGCCTAAATTTTATAAAACATTTAAATTATTTATATTTTATTGATGCTTGTTATAAAATATAAATATTGGAAAATACATTTACGTATATTGGGTATTACAATTTTTTTTTGTTACTCAAATAATAATAAATTACAAAGCTTTTAAAATTAATTTAGTCCTTTACTAACGGCCCTCTCTCCTGGACCGATTATATTCATGAACAACTTCATCAAATGGTTTTAAAAAGAAGTTAATATAATAAATTAGGTTTGGGTGTTAGAGTACGTAAAGACACACACACACACACACACACACACACACACACACACACACACACACACACACACACACACACACACACACACACACACACACACACACACACACACACACACACACACACACACACACACACACACACACACACACACACACACACACACACACACACACACACACACNACACACACACACACACACACACACACACACACACACACACACACACACACATATATATAGTTTAACTTAAAAAAAAAATCAGTAATGATCTAAAAATATTTTTAAAAATTACAATGGGGCGCCAGGCTAGCTCAGAGGATCCGTACGGGTCTCGCAATCCTGATTCTGCGGGTTCAAATCCCGCCCTGGTCAATCTTTTATTTATAAATAGAAGCTTGTCTTGAGCCATGGGTGTTTAAAATGGGGTGCCAACCTGTAGATAGCCCCTCCCTCCAATGACCCTAAGTGGTTACAAGGGAGGCTAACACAGCAAAAAAAAAAAAAAAAAAAAAATTTACATCACGATTCCTGATTACAGAAAAAATGCCAAAAAAACTATTTTTATACTTAACTATTTATTTTTATCTATTTATTTATTTATAACCGTTGGTATTGAGAACCTGCAGCTTTAAACCTTGTGAGCTCTCGTTACAAAGAATGTAGAAGAATAAAACATTGTAGAACAAAACTATTTTCGAAGAACTTCTTCCCTGAAGTCTCACCACTTGGAGGTTACAATATTCATTATTTATGATAAAAGTAGCAGGATTTAGAGAGAGCCGAGTTAAAAGTTGTTGATGTTTAAGTAGGGGGCTTAGTGGGGGGGACTTCCAGCGCACTCCCGTGCCTTCGCAATTTACCCCGAATCAGATTAAACGCTTTGATCAAGTTTCGAGCGTGACGGAGAAAGAGGGCCGTCAGAACAAGCCGGCCACCACCTGGCGCCGCCTAACCGCGCTGCCTGCGATGAAAAGGCCGACTCACTTCCAATGGATAGCTTGCTGATTGCGAGTCATCTTTTCAGGGGGCGACTGGCAGGAGTTCCGAGTGGGGTGAATGAGGGGCGAGGAGGGGGCTTCTCTAACTTCACACCCCCACATGTGAGGAGACGCACTGAATTCATCTGTCTTTCAGCGGATTCTGCGGTAGAGGGACGCTTAACTTATCAACCTTTCCGATAAATTGGAATCTACTTCTATAAAGCTATCAACTTTATGAATATAATATATCATATACTTGTAAACTATTAAGTGCAAGGGAATAGAAGAAAAAATCTAACTGACCCAGCCAGGGCTCGAACCTGAATCTCCTGCTATCCTCGTAAGCGCGTTATCCATCTACGCTACCCGGTGGTTGCATTTAATTGTTTAAAATTTACGTGGGATAAAATACCACAATAAAAAAATATATATATTTGTTTTTATAAACACTGATGTATAATATTTGCTTAGCTAATTTAGGTAGATATGATCGGGTTTAGGGGCAATCAACCCTTAGATTATTACGCCCTTAGGTAATTTATTTTCAAGGGAGTGTATTTTAAAAATTTTGTGCAATCGGTCTGTTATCTGATTTGTAAGTCAGAAATACTCCTCTCGGGCATATTATAAATTTATCTAAAGTTCAGTAATAAAATCATTTTGTGGCTCCTTAAATGTAATTTTCTTTATTTTATTTAATAATCTTATAAATACAAATATTCACTATTTTTTATGAAGCTAGTATACTGAAAACGCATTTATGAGACCAAATAGTGGTTTGTTAACGCCTATGTTTCAGCCTGAGGTTTTCAAGTCTTTTTCAGGGTTTTATAAAAATATTAGAAAAAAGTATTGAATAAAATTACATAGATAATAAGTTGTAGAAACAAAAGCCAATATAAAATAAAACCAACATAAGAAATATAAATAAATAAGTAGAAAGAAAATAAATCATATCAATTTACCATATTGAAATAAAAAATAAATAATATTACAAAAAAAAAAAAAAAAACGCATGGAATTTTTATTGTATCTGTTGGGGCGACGTTTTTCAATACAGCAATATAAAAACCATCTTTCCTGATTCATTCTTTAACGATATTGGTTTTTATATTTGTACTTTTATTTTCAATCCTTGAAAATAATTTTTTTTTTTTTTTGTTAACGGATTTTTCATTTTTAGTTCACCCTGTTTTTCTCTACTCATTATTATTCAGTTAAAGATTTTTGGAAGACTGAAAATAATATGCTACTACAATATGCTCATCCACATATTAAACATATGTACCATAACATTCCTAATAGAAATTAAAGTTAGTTAATTTATCCGAATAAGGTTGACCAGTCTCATATGATAGTTTTCTGGGAACTGACGGTTTTTATTGCGACATCATAATATTTTAACATAATAAAGTATTTTTAAAATTTTTGTGTTTCTTCATACAAATATAGTTTTAAAAAATGGGTGTAACTATTGCTCTGCGCATAAAATAAAATTTATATTAAACATGTGAAAGATATAGTGTAGAATGAAGAATATGAAAACGATTATAAAAATTTTATTTAAATAACTTATTGGCAGCCAATCAGTATTAAATTTATTCAAACAATTAATTTTTAATTATTAATTTTTTTAAGTACATATCTAAGCATGTATATTTAATATTTATTTGAAAAAAATATTGGTAAACTGAAAGTAAAAATTCATTCTTTCAATTTTGACTCCGGAGACGAGGATGGCATTGGGTAGCTCATTGAATGTGTCCTACAATTGCCTTCATGTGGCAATGTGGCAGCTCAAGCCTTCATGGTGTAGTGCTCTACCTGTCTTCAATAATAGGCGTGGTTTTACACCAATAGGCTTAGAAAAGCCTCCTTAGGAGTTCCCCCTCTTAATGCCCTACGATTTCAACCCTTAATGAAGTCACCCGAAAAGGAAGATAAGGGTTTATTTTCGTTCAAAGTCGCACAATATTCTGTACAAATAGACAATGGAGTGTAGGTAGGACCAAAATCGATCTTTCAGCTAAGTTTATAAAAATTTGTCAATATGCTTACAGCCAATCACCGGAGGACGACTTTAAAAATTGCTAGCTAATGAGATCTTTATTTAAAAATTCTAAGATTCCATCTCTTATTTTTTTAAGTGTTAGCCCTATTTCAAACAGTTAGAGTCCTGGAGGAAGGAGCTATCTACAGGTCTCTATCCAGTTCTAAACATCCATGGTTCAGGAGAAGATTTTATTACAAGATAAAAGCATGCCCTTGGGGGCTCTAGGGTAGCTCATTTGATCTGTTCGGGTCTCGTAATCCTGGCTTAACGTCTCATTAAGTATTGGGTCACGATGTAGACTATTTTATTTTTGCATAGTTCGAAAAATTCATGAGTAGTTTCTTAATTTTGTCCATGAGTTCTACCTTCATCACCTTGCAGTTTTCTAGACTCTTCCGTTTTGAATTCGCGTGATCTGAGTTATTGATGAGACCTATTCCTTAATTCTGCATAACCTGTTGCTCGGAAAAGAGCTTGTTAAAGTTTCACGTGTTGAATCGATCTGGTGGAGTGTCCGGACACGCAGAGCTCTCAATCCAACGTGATTCTTTCCTTAAGAAAATACAGATTATATTCATTTTTATCAAATTCCATAGCTAGACTGTAAATCATGTCAGTTAATAATATAAATATTATGGTCTTTTAACACAATTTAATATAAACACATGAATCGTGTGGACTTGTTATACATTCTTTCTTCTTTTTGTGATTCATGACAACATGAATGAATCACAGGCTAATTGGGAACTATCCATCATTGAATGGGAAAAATCAAGCCGTCATAACTGTGTGCTGACCAACTTTAGTGTGCCGTGGTTCGAGAATAAATACATCCATGATTCTTGAACATGAGATTCAAACTATTTTTTTACATGTTAAATGGTCATAGTCCATAAATGTGTATATAATGGGTTTTTATGTATGTTTCTCTGTATATATATATATATATATAATCACACAGTACTTATTGTTGCTTATCTTACTTATTTTTGTTGACCTTCAGCATTTATGGTTCCTTTAATGCTAAGCATGGTTAATGTTAATCTATGGGATGATAATCCTTTGGTGAATTTTAACAGAAAACTTTAATATTTATTTTAATGTTCATCCGATAAGGGATTTAATGTATTAAGATCATTCTCTTTTTAATTTTTAAAACTTTTTGTTTTGCTTATATAATTGGTACGAGAAAGTGGCTGATGTTTTATTTTATTAATGTTGTCATCTATCGTATTAAGAAGCAACCACAAGGGAAACCTTAGATATTCCATTTTAATTGATCAGACCCATATCAACCCTCCATATAAAAATTGGTCCAGCGGTTGACCGCTACCATTTTTTGATAGCAGTTGAAGGCCTACCTGCACAACCCCAATAGGCCATCTAGACCTTTTACAAGTTGAGCTGTACCAAAAGTCCTAAAGAATTGCTACGGTCTTCAGAAAGAAGTTCGGCGGTATCATGGAATTAGATCAACAGGGAATATGCGTCTGCATAGCACTACACTATGGACGAAATAGACAGCATCTTTTCTACTTGGTGAACAAGGACTTCCGTCGGAAACTGTATGATGCGAAGAGACGGTAGCATAGATCAGTAAATAGGTCTGTACAGTATGATTGCAATAGCTAGAAAAAAAAATGGCCCCCTTTATCGTAAGTGGAATATCATGAAGAGGAGATTAAAATGGCGCTCAAGGGAATTAAAGAAGTGTTACTGTGCGCTCTAGCGGAATTACAAACTCACTAGTACACGCTGATAAGCATAGATAGTAAGTTCGAATAATAATTGCTTTAAAAACCACCTTATGGTTAAAATAAACATATTGTTTTTGAGTTTTTCATCCAAGACAAATTCATCACATCTGATCTGTAAACGAAATCCAATTCACCAGCAATCGAATCCTTCCAAATATACCATTGTTATAATAATAGTTTGGAATGTATAGATAGGAGGAAGAGAACGTCAATCTTGGATATGCTTTTTAATTCCACATGTGTATATGTCACAAAATATTATATCAATGAAGTTAAAAAATACAATAAAATTATTGCTTATTATTGAAAATTGACCTTTGCACAAAATAATTTTACCATATATCAGTTTATTCAAATGATCAAAGAATATCTCTTTTGTAGTAAGATTAAAGTTAATATTACAAAAGTGAAAATTATATACTGAAACTTGCACTTTTCAAAGTAGATTACCTAGATTGACCAATTTCAAAATAAAATTAGTATTTTCTGTTTATTCCTCTTTCGAGTACTTCTCCGCCTGCTGAGATTATTGACATACATATGGATTATGTTTGGAAGAAATAGTAATTTATGAAATATTCATCTTATGGAACAAGGATACTCTTGTCCATTAGAATTTTTCCTTACTTGTGTTTAATTCAGAAAGGGCAAGGATACTCTTTTGATTTAAAATGCTTTAGTAGAAATAAAGAAAGAGGCTTCTTTCCTTGTGTCGGGAATTAAAAAACAATTTTCTTGAAAGGTCCTGGGAGGTTGGAGAGATTCGGTATGATTAATTAAGAACTGAGTCTGAGTGGTGATTACGAATTCCGTACTGTCGGAGCCGGTCTCCTTCCCCCTGGAGTCCCATCACGTCAACAACCTACGCCATTATCTCTGCCTCCGTATAATGAATAGCTAGACTACATTCAGTGTTATTCGAGCAGACTCCATGTATGTTAACGCACTTGTCTTCATCAGTCTAGAATGAGAGAGTGATGGACGGCATTTGGTCTGGAGAGTTGAAGAAAAGGAAACATAAAATTGTATACCTTGGTGTGGGCATAATTTGTAGGAGGGTGTCCATACGATTTATATGGATTTATTCAATGCTTTAATTTTAGCACTCGTGAGAGCACCGACGTGTTTGTCAAAATAGTATCACCCCCGTGTAACTGTTTGGCAATAAGAAATATTTTAAAATTTAAAATTTTATGGGGAGAGGTTAGTCGGGGATACGGTCTTGGAAGCTGAAGAAATAAAACTGATTTTACAGAAAAATTTTTTTTTTCGCCGATGTTTCGGCCTAAATTTCAGGCCTTCATCAGGGCAAATGGGTTGATGGGGAGAGAGGGACTTATGCTTTATGGTAAGTAGATCATGACTAATCGTTTTTCAGTTCAAATTTTAATTCAAAACGCATCAGGGTTAAATTAAAGGTCAAATTTCTTTTGTATTGAAGACAAATTCATCTAAACCAATCTAATCTCTAAACGAAACCTAAACCACCTGCAATCCAATCCTTCCAAATGGTGTGCCATTGCTATCTAAACTGTCTGGAAAGTCATCCTTGGCTGCTACCTCTCTCTCTCTCTCTCTCTCTCTCTCTCTCTCTCTCTCTCTCTCTCTCTCTTCCCCGAACGGGCAGCTAATGAACAAAAAGTCATTCGGATCCAATCTGATTCCCAAACCGGTACGGTTCACTGAATGGGTGAGCGGTCTGCGGTACTCCTCTATCTCTTCAACTCCCCGAAGATATCTTCCTTGAACCATAGGTTTTCTGCAATTCCGCTATGTGAAGGGCAGTGTGAAATGATTCCACAGTGCAGAACTCATATCCAACTGGAAAGCCGACGTTTCTTGCAGTGTTTTTCTGCTTCCGAACAGACATAAATTTGATTTTTAGTTACCAAGATGAATAAATAAAAAAAAGTCCGTCACGCAGGGGCTGCGTTACATAAGCAGATTTCCTTTGCTTAATTAAAGATGAACATGGATTAGAACTTATTTGATCATAACAAACGAGAGAAATAATGTATTTTATTAAGCTCAAAAGGACCTGGAAAGAAGAATGGGGGAAGCGCTTGGCCATTGTAGTTACTTCTTTTTTTTACAAAAGTTTTTAATAAAACATAAAACTTTATAAAACAAATAAAAACGAAGGTATTATGATAATAAACTTTAGTTTCCCCTAAAGCCTTCCTCTCCCTTAAAAAGTTAAATCCTATAATTTTAAATTTGGCAATAGAAAAAGTAAGAGGACTCAACCAACACACGAATTTTTCATCTTTAATATCTTCTTTGCTGCTTGTTATTTTGAAAATTTTATAGAATGTGTAATATACCATATATAAAATACATTTTTAAACCTATTTGGTTCCATACATTGCTTTCGTAATAATAACGAAGATATTAAGATTTTGGTCTCCCTTTAAACCTTCCCACTCCCCTCGACCAATTTCAGCCATTAACGAATTCATTCCAACTGTTGCAAAATAAGCTTAACTGCTAAATAAGATTTCATTATATTAAAAGCTGCGGACGCCCCAGACATAGGTTTTCTGTAATATATAATAATTTATACATACCAGGTATGCAAGTTTAAAATGTCGTCTTAATTCCAATAGAATGCGCTCTTAGCCTATTGAAGGATTTGCTTATCTCTAAACGCTATTTTGTTTGTTAGTCATTTGTTTACAAAAGTCAGTTATTTTTAAGTCGTTTACGTGGATGTATCATACCTTTCTTTGGTGTTAAAAATGTCTAATTTTAAGCCAAATAAAGAGCATTTGCGGCATGTCATGATTTTCTTATTTAATCAAAAGAAAAAGGCATCTGAATGTCATCGAATTTTTGTTGAGACTTATGGCGATCTTGCNTCTCTCTCTCTCTCTCTCTCTCTCTCTCTCTCTCTCTCTCTCTCTCTCTCTCTCTCTCTCTCTTTATATTTATATCTTACGAGGGTACCATATAGATAGTCATAAAATATTATATCAGTTAAGACGTTAAGAAATTGTTTTTACTTGTGTACATTGAACTGTGCCCAACATAATCTTACCTTATGTCAATTTCTTCATTTTAATCAAAAAATAATACTCAATATTTGTTCTTCTTTTGTAGTAGGAGAGGGAATTTTTTACAATAGACAGGAAAACCCACAGAAATTAGCATTTTTCAAGTTTTAATCTTAGCTGAATAATAAAAACAGTACCTCTAGGCTCCATGACGCCCAGGGGAAAGCATTGAAGCACAATCAGATGTAAAGATGCTCATTCGCAATTACGGCATACTAGAGAACGTGTATAGTCATCACATCAGGGCGATGGGCGGCCACCTTATTTCATCCCATTTAATGATAAATGCCGTCCAATTCGGACTTGGTGTTTTCAGGGGCACTCCAGGGATCCTCGGGCTCATTTAGAGAAACATTGAAAGAAAAAACTAATACTGTTCACTTTGAGTTTTTAACCTCTTACTTGTAAGTTTAGAGTCCTGACCTCTGGAACACCGTGCCCTCAACTTTGCCGTTTCTAATAGTATTTATGCTATTAGTATTATTTATCACATGGCTACGAAGTGAGTACAAAAGTTTGTTAAATGGAATGGATTTTGAATAATTTACTGATTTAGGTTAAATTTATAATGAAGGTCATAATCGTCTGATGGTTTGCGAATAAGGGTAAATGCTGAACGCCACCCCTCCCCCACTTGTATTCATGCTTTGCCGTTGCCCATCGAGCGATAGGCACTTTCTGAGAGGGCTGTTTGTTGTTCTTCAGCTCTCCGAGTTCCTCTATGTGGCTTGCCCGTTCCTCCACCAGCAAAGGCTTTCTTCTCTCAAAGAGTTCTTGTCAAGGGATTGTGTTTTCTTCTCACAACTCGCGGGGCTATTCCTGAAGAGAATAGAACGCACTGAAGCCTCGCCCTTTATTTATGACTTACTTCATTTCTTTCCCCTCTTCTACTGCCGTCAAGCCCTCTGTGTCTTCGACAAAGTACACTTTATGCTCTTCTCCGTACTTGTTTTCCTCTGGATTAATGGGCTACTTAAATAATCTGTATTTGTACGGTGCTATTCTAATTACCGCAGGACCAAGTTGCCTATCTTTGAAAGAATAAGATGTTGGCCTTTTCTAATAAGATTTATAAAGACAATAAATATATAGTTTATATGTATTTTTCTGCCCGTTTGAAGATAATCTTGACAATTCTAATCTTGTTCACGTAGGCTTCCACAGTTATCAGATGTATGTAAAGTTTTTTCCGGGTTGGACCGTGTAAAGTTTTTGATGGTTGCCGAGCTTTCGCACATCCTGTGATGGCTTCTTCAGGGCTGAATAGAGAATGAGAGCTGTCTTCAAATCCAGGGGTATGGACCGGACAGCGCCGGGTATAAATACCCCTGGATTTGAAGACAGCTCTCATTCTCTATTCAGCCCTGAAGAAGCCATCACATGTGCGAATGCTCGGCAACCATCAAAAACTTTACACGGTCCAACCCGGAAAAAACTTTACATAAATTCTAATCTTTTTCTACTATAATTACTTCCAATCGCACTTATTTCATACTGTTGTCTTCATATTATTCCAGCTACTCAGTGACTACTTAGAGACAATCCATGTTTCCCATCCAAGTCCGGTTTCCATGGTTAGGCGGATAGTTTCATTTATTATTTATTATGGTTTATTTATTTTTATGAGGCGTTACGTTCTTAAAACCGGAAATCAACAACATATTTTTGATCGCGACAACATTGACTATAATTATGACATCTGTTTTTTTCAAAATTTTCTATTCAACTAGAGTTTGTCCTGATAGCGGCAAGACAAAAAAAAAATTTTTTTACTGATGAAGATACATTTTAACTAAGTTGAATGTGATTTATCGATTCTCGGATTGCGTACGAACTTTGTTCCCGAGGGAATTGGCCTGGGTAGGTCTTAAAAAAGTGGCCCTCTCTACTCCGCATTTGGCTACCAATCCCCTTCGAAGCCACGCGACCTTTCGATTTTTACTCATGCTTAGAGCTGCTGATAAAGATCAGAATGAAAATTCGTGACCTGTATACATTGTATTTTACGACAATTTTTATCATCCATGGACGATGGTCAAACGGTCAGTCATTGATTTTTAGACCGCCATAGTAAGTCTGAGGATAACAACATCGTGCAGAGTGTATTAATGGGATGTAATTTTTCTCCGGGGACCAACCATGTCATGAGCTTGGCAGTCTATTTTCCTATCGGTCCTTAATCGTCTCAAAAATGACTAAATTATAATATTTATATTACTTCTCCCCCTTAAAGTTCAATTGTCTTCTCTATTTTTATTATTTTTATGTAAAGTATTTTCTATTCACATTTTATTGGATGTAATGTTTATTATGAAAATATGCTTTTGTGGTTGTTTTAAAATTTAAAAATGTGATTGCAATATTTCATAATATTTTTATATTAGACATTTATAAAATTTAAACACTTAAAAAGAATATAAAGTATGATGTCTGATATAAAGACAACTTTAATATTTTCCTTGTATTATTTTGTCCTCTTACATAAGTATTATTTTGCTGAAGAGACAACACTAACACACATATAATCTGACTCATCGATAAAACAGATAAAACATGAAATCGCTTCTCTTTAAAGCTTACTATAATGTATGTACCCTTTTAACACAATTTAAAGCCTGCCTTATAGTTTCTATCATAGGTGTACGGTACGCGTAGGTATTATATAAATGATTTTGATCTGACGGATAAATGATTTTGAGTAATAGATTTTTATATCCAGAAAACTTTGAAATTCCGAATGAGTGAAAACGATAAATATCATTTCAACAGACTTAGATGTCGAATGCAGGTAAAAATTATTAGAGTGTAAAATGTGTTACTGTAGTTCGAGATCCGTTTCTGTGAATAACAGGTCCTGACATCAATGTAGTCATCAAAACTTTAAATTCATGCTTCCAGTTAAAATTGGTCCAACCTCGATGATTAGTTTTGTAAATCGGTGGAGTTTTATTGTTTCTAAATTTAATATAATATAACATATAAGAATTATGAACAATAATTACATTACAAGATCTTTCGTAACATTAATTAACTTAATATTTAGTTCTTTTAACTGTTCTTTATCCACTAGAATAGTTAGGAAGTTAGGAAACTGTTAAATTGAAATCCTTGGCACTGCTTAGTAGGCTTAAAAGAAAATAAGTAAACAATCCCTTATTTTAAAGGACAATTTATTTTTTCTTTAAGGATACTCCCAACCTTTCTAAATAGGACAGGACCTGTACAAATGTTTATCTAGGCCTGCGCGGCCTTTTCATGGGCTGATTGTGTTTACAAGAAAAGCAAAAAGTTACCTGTTTTTTTTCTTTTCTTTAATCACGAAATTATTCATGAATCAAATTATCAATTACCATTAGTTTGAAGCGAATTTCCTCTAACTGATAAAAAGTTGACTCAGTCCAAATATCTAATACACTCTCTAATTCCTTCATCTCCGGGGGAGTTAATTATTATGGTACAATTATAGTTAAAAGTACGGTTGCGTGGTATGTGGTACTGCTAGCTAAAAGGGATTTATCAATCCATATGCTGGCAGTTATATCATCCTTTCTATCATATAAAAATTCTTTTATGAGATTCAATAAAGTAAAAGATCCTTTTAAACAACTTGTGGAAAGAATAAAATAAAATAAATTCTATGCCAACCTACTTTATCATAAACCGCACTTCAATTTTTTCAATTTTCCTTCTATTTTCTTAGATTTAGATTATTTATCTACAATTTATTTATTTTAGAATAAATATTATTCACCGTAGAAATCCGGTAAATAAACTCTTTGAAAACCAGCCTAATATTATTTAAAGATTCTATTTTCTCGAACCCAATCTATCAATCTATTAAAAATTAATTTCGTAGAAGTTCCTTGCTGGTGATTATCAAAAGCAATTCATTGGTAGTTGAAGTCCTTATTTACATTCTGCCTTATTTATCTTTCTATTGCAGTAGAAAAATAATAAACACAAGAAGTTTCCACAGAACTATTCCTTTCATGGGATACTTTTTATTTAAAAATTGTAAGAATCTTTCATTGAAAAAAAGTGGTAAATCTTTTTATATATTTCACATTGAATTTGTCAGTTTCTTGAGATTTATAGTTTTTTATTCATTTTGATAAAATTTCTTATTCATTTAAGTTAAAAGAGACATAATTTCTAGTATTTAACATTAAAGGAAAAAGCTCGACAGCCCTTTTAACTTTAATATATAAATATATATATA